>WSYH01002955.1:0-36260 GCA_036426205.1 Ascaphus truei
CTGTGTGAGGTATACTGCCATCTGTGTGAGGTATACTGCCATCTGTGTGAGGTATACTGCCACCTGTGTGAGGTACAACAACATCTGTGTGAGGTATACTGCCATCTGTGTGAGGTATACTGCCTTCCTGAGCAATTTAATATAAATTTATAATTAATCAGTTTATTATTTTTTCTGTCATAGACTTGCATCATGACATTTCTCTATTACAAATAATTACAAATTTGATAGAATATACTTCGTGTACAATATACATTATTTGTTTTTAGAGATATTTCATGAATCAGGTTGTGTTTTATATCATGTGTGTCATTTTCACTGTCATGACAACAAATGTGATTTTGTTTAATTACACAACAATCCACAGCTGCTTTTTCAGTACACAGGAGGGGCTATATTAAGGAGCTTAACTCACAGTCCCAACCATACTCCTTGAGAAAGGGCTTTTAGAGCCTGAAACGCGTAGGAGGTTGTTTTTTTGTATTTGTTTGTCCCTTTTTTTCGTTTTTATGTAGTTAAATAAAAGTTTTTACCTTTTTCCACGTCTGGTGAGCTGAGGTTGCTTTATGTTTGGACGCGGCAGTCTCATACCAATCCCTATTGCCTGCATGCTGTTTTCTTGATTGGAGAGACGCACTGTGGCGCTGAGGACATGATACATGGGATTTCATGCTGTACTGACATCACTCGCGGAATCTACAGAGTGAGGGGAGCGTTCCCGGACGGACCGGAAGCAGGTGCACACGCCACCGGCACTCGGGAGCTCCAGCAGTTTGAGAGAAGGAGGCGGCAGCAAGTTGGAGGTTTGCGATGTCTGCACCAGGACCGGATCAGACGGATATGCGGGGTTAACGGAGGCTACATCAGGGAATCCGGAGAGGTAACATATATTTCCTCCAATGTGTATATATCCCAGGTAGCGGTATCCATTGGATCTCCCACTCCACATACTCCTGTTTCTGGTCTAATCTTCAAGCAACATATACTTTATCCCACATCCTTTATCTCCCTCAAGTTACAGACCACAGTTGTCATATATATTATTGACTATTATTCATGTATTTTCATGCTCTCCGTTTAGAGCTTTGAGCAGCTTTCTTTTTGACTCTGGATTATCCTTCACCTTATAATTTAACCAAATTTTTTTTAGCCGTTCTGGAGTGTTAGAGCTGACCTCATAGTTCCTGCTATTCGGGCCAGCAATAAGGCATGGACTTCACTGGCTCGGAAGACAAGAGAAACTTTAAGTAAATCCTTTCCAATAACAAATCTTTCCAGTAAATGCTCCATATCCCAACAATTATGCAGTCTGACTATGTTTCTGCGCTTTCTGGCATCTTCCAACGACATATAGGACGTAGAACTAAAAAATAACCGTATATGAGCTCCAAATGGTGAGCACTATGGCTGATGAATCCAACAAGCAAATAAGGTTTAGCTATGCCATCTATGGCTACTAATCTGTGTGACATTGAAGGGGTACCCAGGCTCACTAATAAAGGATCAGCCCACTTGGGTACCCTTGATCCATGTGTTGAGGTACTAGAGTGTTAGCTCTTTGACCTAGATGTCAGAAATGCATTACTGTGACTGTGTGCAAATTTTTGCAACATTAAAGATTTTTCTGTGCTTTGCCTTTCTTGGGGTGCTGGGACCAGGAGATTTCTCTGACTCTGTGGAGCCTGGACAGCGGGTGGGCTCAATATGATAAGAGGCAGAGGTGCCAGGTTGGTACATGTCCCTTGGCAGACTGAGAAAAGGTGCCCACCCGGCTTTACAATACCGGCAAATCGGTGATTGGCTGGCAGGGAATTTCCCACGCTCTGATAGGCTGTAGAGGTTTGTGAATGGGACACTGAAACCCATAAGAAACCTTGCAGCCAATCAGGAGGGAAGATTCCAAGCGCCAAACCAAGAGCAGTAAATTCAAAGATGCTCTGTGCTGAATAGACGCGAGCCGGCTTCAAAGATTTCGAGTGAGAACATTTTCTGAGTCCCGCTTTTTGAGAATGTAGCGGTCGCGGCTGACATTGCATGCCGAAATCAGTTCCAGGACTTTCGTGAGTACCTCCCGGTCATTGGAAAGGTCTCCTACAGAGGTAATTTTAGTGAATTTCGTTCCAAGGACTATTTTATTCGTTAGCCCCGTTCCCAGTAAGTGTGTTAACTGTGTAAATTGTGTTACATTGTGTGTATGTCTTTTCCTGAAATAAATTAAAATTAATTTTACCTCCTTGCTTTGCTCAATCATATAAACCTGGTCTCCTGTGACAATCTGCTTTTCCTCCTGGCAGTAAGTCAGTAATTATATGGGTATGATGTACTGCACCGACACACTTTATTCGAGCAAATACCCGGTATGTACCTGGCAGATACCTGGAATGCGCCACTCCTCACCTCTGACAAGCCCCGTTGCATTTGCCTTCCCAGCCTGGGTTCATGCCTGGCTGATGGGCGGCTGATCTGTTAAATGATAATGATTAGGATTTAATAGGCTGCAATGCTTCGCGTGGTCTCCCAATGGCATAAATCATGAATTGTAATGCAGTATATATTATATATACTGTGCAGTATTTGCAGCCAGCGGGAATAAATGCTTCAATCCCTGCTTGGAAATAACTCAATGCACGTCGGGGAAGAAGGGAAAAAGAAAGGAAAAACAGTCACAAACCTCAATACACCCGGGTATACCCGAATTCGTGGGACTAGCCAAGCTCGAATAAAGTGTGTCGCCAGTGTACCACTATACCAATCAATGGGTACAGGGTGGGTATAGTGGGTCTGGGGTGGGTGGTTAGGCCTACTGGGAGGGTAGCAGGACAGGGTGGGTTAACCCCATAATTATTATAGCGGTTAATGTGATTAAGGGGTTAGGGGCCATTAGAATGTATTTTGCTATGTATTTTTTCTGGCAACAAAAGACATGGACCTGCAGTAAGCTGATGAGGATGCCCTCACATTGGCAGGGGTAAGTAGAACGGTTTTATTTATTTTATTTATGCTTGCTAATGCTGTGATTAATAATGGGCAAATAATCTGTTATCCATATCTGGATAATAGTTATTTTGCCCATAACTGTACTGTATGTGTTTGGGGGGGGGGTTGTTTTTATTTAAATGTAGGCCATGTTTTATTTTTTTTAATGCAGGATTGGTACCTCAGGCCTACGGGGATCCACGGGACTACCCGAGGACCCCTGGATACACACAGGGACCACATGAGGACCCATGGGGGACACCTGTGGGGAAGAACCAGGGGGCCCACAGCTGTGGGGAGCCCCAGCAACCCACAGGGACCACCCGAGGGCACCCAGACCCTCATGGGAACCACCTGAGGGCCCCCAGACCCCCATGGGAACCACCCAAGGGCCCCCAGACCCAGAAACCCCCAGACACCCACAGAGAACACCCATGGACCCCGTTGGGGCCCACGCACACCCACGGGGACAACCTGGAGGCCCACGGAACCTAGTGGGGACCACCCAGAGGCCCCCGACACTTGTGGTACCTCCCAAGGTGCGCTGTGGGACCTGCGGAAACCCATCGGGACTACTGAGGACTCCCGCTTGCCTGTGGAATTAATTGTGTGTGTAATAGTTTTACAGTATGTGGGGGCATAGGGGTGGGTTGTGTATTGGTGTTTATTAGATATTGGAATGGTTTATTGGGGGCCTAGGAGGTGGGTAGTGGGCCGGTTGTGTGTGTATGTGTGTATTTTTTGTATTGTGGGTAGCGGTGGTGGGTGATTGGGGTATTAGCCCCAAGGATGGGTGTTTAGGCCTACCGGGTATGTAGCGGGAGGGGTTAACCCCTTCATTACTTTAGCAGTATTAACCGCTAAGGTAATGAAGGGGTTAAGTCCACAAGTCCACCCGCACCCCCCGCGCAAGGCATAAACACCCACCAAGGGCCAAATACCAACTTGACCCACCCCTGCTACCCACAATAAGCCTGGCACGGGTGGTTAACCCCTTCATTGCCTTAGCTGTTATTCCTGCATCTGATTTATGCCGGGGGTCTCCGGTGCTGGTATTAATGGATATCAGCTTCTGAGACCCCGGCATTAATCCGATGCAGGAAACATGCATTTTATTTTCTAAGTGCCGTGTCGCCGCTCATCGCCAGCTTCTCCCCACCTTCTTGCCAACTTTTTGTGGCGGGACGATTTGGAGAAGAAATCGCAATTATAAAGTGGCGATCAGCTGCGATAAGCTGATCGGGGCTTAAAGAATTGAGCATGTTTGAGGTACTAATAAGGTACTTCCCTTCTCCCTCTTTCCTTAACCAATAATCTGCCAGCTGAATCCCACAGTCAAGGATAATATGATATACAGCAAAACAGAGCAACAGCTCAAATTAGCTAGAGTCCAGAACCAGCAAGAGTTCCGATCCAGTGAACAGCAAATAACATAAAATCAAACCCTATGATCCTTGGCAGCAACGCAGTCTCTCTCTTTCTCACTCCTGCTGTGTGGGGCTGGACCATATTATCATATCATACAGTAGGATTATCATATTATCATATTATCCTTGACTGTGGGATTCGGCTGGCAGATTATTGGTTGGGGAAAGATGGATAAGGGAAGTATGGTCCTTTTCGACCCAAGGGAATGGGCTTGAAGAAGGGGTATTCACCTTGAAACGTTGCCCCCCTTTTTTACCCTCCCCCCAGTGTGTTTGTTTCCCCCACACCTTGTTTTTTTGTCTTTCTCACTCCCTTGCCCTGTGTTCTTTCCCTATACATTGTATACCCTGGTGTCATTATCCGCTGTGAGACATCTCTCCAAGTTATTGTTATCTTGTGTTTACATTAAATGTCATTGTCCATGCCTTTCACACAGGGTCAGGTGACCTACCTCCACCACTCAGAGCAGGGCTTGATGTGGGGGAAACCCATGATAACTCATGGCAGCCTGCCCTTACCAGGGCTTATACCAGGAGGAGGAAAGACATATAGCCCCATTTCTTACCAGGGCTACATGCGCATGTGCGCCTCTCTAACATGTCCGCTGCAACCTCAGACCCTTTCTGCACATGCACGATATCTACGGCGCATATGTGGCACATTACAATGGTGGCGCCATTATCGGTGTCCGCCTCTAAATACCAGATTCCTCTCCTCTAATTCCTCAGATTCCTGCAGACCCGGCTGCACCGCTGAGCAGCCGCAGCGCTCCCTTAACTATGCCAGGTCCAACTGCTCCTCCGGTGGCACTCGGCATCTCCCGGCGCACTCTCCGAACCGCAGGTAATGGGAGAAACAGAGGGGAGACACCTGGCTACATATATATTGCACATTTCATGTATCCAGAGTAGGACTAAAATGTGGATCCTTCATTAAACCTATACATCATTTGCATAAATCCTCTGGCGTGTCTTTTTCCTTATTTGTTCACTGTTACAGCAACAGTAATTAATTCACTCGCACATACTCTTAATCATTAATAATTGAAACCTACTCATTCATTCTGACACATCTTCTCCACCATTTATTATGTGCTCCGTTACTAACAGAGTTTTAAACCCAGTAACAATCAGGGCCGCCAACAGTGGGGGACAGAGGGCACTGGCGTCCCGGGCCCCCTGCGCGGCCGTGCCCCTCGATAAATCCCGTCGCCCGGTCACAAACGGGTGACAGGATTTAGCGCGCTCGCGCTGCGCCAGGCAGCGCGCGCTTCTCTGCAAAGAGAAGAAGAAAAAAACCTCCCCCCTCTCCTGATTGGCTGGCGTGTGTTGGTATGCTGTCAGGATTTTTTTTTTGGCCCGCACCAAGCTCTATCTGAGCTTGCAAAGCCAGGCCGTCCATTTCCTGCTGCACGGAGCAAGTGGTAAGTCTGCTCCATGCCTCCCTTGCTGCCCCCTTGCCTCATTGCCCCACTGCTCCGATTCCCCCCGTTCCCATTCCCCCCTGCTCCGATAACCCCCGTTCCAATTCCCCCTGCTCCAATTCACCCCCCTTACCCCGATTAACTCACCTTGCTCCGATTCACCCCCCCCACCATGCCGATTTCCCCCGTGTATGTGAGTTCTCTGAGTGTGTGTGTCTGAGTGTGTGTGTGTGTGTGTCTGAGTGACAGTGTGTGTGTATATATCTGAGTGTGTCTGTGTGTCTGAGTGAGTGTGAGTGTGTGTGTGTGTGTCTGAGTGAGAGTGTGTGTGTGTCTGAATGTGTGTGTCTGAGTGTGTGTGTGTCTGAGTAAGTGTGTGTGTTTAGTGTGTGTGTGTGTCTGAGTGTGTGTGTCTGAGTGAAAGTGTGTGTGTGTGTCTGAGTGAAAGTGTGTGTGTGTGTGTGTGTGTGTGTGTGTGTGTGTGTGTGTGTGTGTGTGTGTGTGTGTGTGTGTGTGTGTGTGTGTGTGTGTGTGTGTGTGTGTGTGTGTGTGTGTGTGTGTGTGTGTGTGTGTGTGTGTGTGTGTGTGTGGTTGAGTGAGTGTGTGTGTCGGGTTGAGTGAGTGTGTGTCTGAGTGAGAGTGTGTATGTGAGAGTGTGTGTGAGAGAGAGTGTGTCTGAGAGAGAGTGAGAGTGTGTCTGAGAGAGAGAGAGTGTGTGTCTGAGAGAGAGTGTGTCTGAGAGAGAGTGTGTCTGAGAGAGAGAGTCAGAGAGAGAGTGAGTCAGAGAGAGAGGGAGAGTCAGAGAGAGTTAGAGAGAGAGAGAGAGAGTCAGAGAGAGAGAGAGTCAGAGAGAGGTAGAGATTCAGAGAGAGGTAGAGAGTCAGAGAGAGGTAGAGAGTCAGAGAGAGGGAGAGTCAGAGGGAGGGAGAGTCAGAGAGAGGGAGAGTAAGAGAGAGGGAGCGTCAGAGAGAGGGAGAGTCAGAGAGAGGGAGAGTCAGAGAGAGGGAGAGAGTCAAAGAGAGGGAGAGAGTCAAAGAGAGGGAGAGAGAGAGTCAGAGAGGGCGCCAGAGAGAGAGTCAGAGAGAGGGAGAGAGTCAGAGAGAGGGAGAGAGTCAGAGAGCGGGAGAGAGAGAGTCAGAGATAGGGAGAGAGTCAGAGAGAGAGTCAGAGAGAGGGAGAGAAAGAGAGAGAGGGAGAGAGTCAGAGAGAGAGAGAGTCAGAGAGAGAGAGAGTCAGAGAGAAGGAGAGTCAGAGACAGAGAGTCGTAGACAGAGAGTCAGAGAGAGGGAGATAATCAGAGAGAGAGTCAGAGAGAGGGAGAGAGTCAGAGAGAGGGAGATAGTCGGAGAGAGGCAGAGAGGCAGAGAGAGAGTCAGAGAAAGAGGGAGTCAGAGAGAGAGGGAGAGAATCAGAGAGAGATGGAGAGTCAGAGATTGAGGGAGAGTCAGAGAGAGATGGAGAGTCAGAGATTGAGGGAGAGTCAGAGATTGAGGGAGAGTCAGAGATAGAGGGAGAGTCACAGATTGAGGGAGAGTCAGAGATAGAGGGAGAGTCAGAGAGAGAGGGAGAGTCAGAGAGAGGGAGAGAGTCAGAGAGAGGGAGATAGTCGGAGAGAGGCAGAGAGGCAGAGAGAGAGTCAGAGAAAGAGGGAGTCAGAGAGAGAGGGAGAGAATCAGAGAGAGATGGAGAGTCAGAGATTGAGGGAGAGTCAGAGAGAGATGGAGAGTCAGAGATTGAGGGAGAGTCAGAGATTGAGGGAGAGTCAGAGATAGAGGGAGAGTCACAGATTGAGGGAGAGTCAGAGATAGAGGGAGAGTCAGAGAGAGAGGGAGAGCCAGAGAGAGAGGGAGAGAGAGAGAGACAGAGAGGGTCGTAGAATTAAAGAGAGAGGGAGAGAGGGAGAGAGTCAGAGAGAGACAGGGAGAGTGTCTGAGAGGGAGAGTGTGTGTGTGTGTGTGTGTGTGTGTGTGTGTGTGTGGGGTGTGTTGTGTGTGTGTGTGTGTGTGTGTGTGTGTGTGTTGTGTGTGTGTGTGTGTGTGTGTGTGTGTGTGTGTGTGTGCGTATGTTTGTCTGTGAATGAATACATACACCAACCCACAGTCAGTCATAGTCACCCACCCACTCGTCAGTCTCCCACCCAAGTGTCACCCACCCAAGTCAGTCAGTCACCTACCCAATTGTCAGTCAGTCACCCTCCCACCCACAAGTCAGTCACCACCCCGTCATCCACCCCACCCCCCACACCCACTCTCTCTCGTCCTCGCTTCATCCAAACTCTCTCATGCTTATCTTAACTGCCTATCCTACACCGAAATAACCTATACTGCTTTCTTCCAGATCTGACTCTCAAGCTTCACAGAGGAGATATCAGAATCCCCCCTAACCCAGAAGACAGGTAGGGAATACCCCAGTCCCATACTGAATCCCCCCCTTGTCTTTTTTCACATAGGATGTAGCATTGGGTATCTTTGTCTTTTGTTGAAAATATTAAAATAAACAGATGCATTGTAATGAATGTTTTTTTATTAACAGAAAAAAAGTTAAGTAAAGTTGGCGCTAAAAAAAATTCTGAGGTAGTTGCGCTATTGGGGGGAGGGGGATGGATGCCCTGCTTCCTTTCATTTATCCTGGGCCCCATGATTTCTGTTGGCGGCCCTGGTAACAAGTATATAAAAGCAACAGAGACAACAGTTTTAGGTGGTTTATTGTGTCTGAGTAGGCGTCCTGTTTTTAAATTTATTTGACCTTGTGAGTCCGACCTCTGTCTTTCCCCATGAGATGTTCTCTCGAGTTCATGTCGGGTCGGAACAATATAATGAAACATTTGGGCACAAACATGCAGACCACCAGAGCCAGCTGGAAGACAGGATGGCGAAGATCTCCATGGCCACGGTGTATTGCCACGTGCACTGAGGGAGGCCGGATATAGGACACCCAGACACACTGGGAAGGCCAACATGCTGAAGGTGAGAACTTGGCCTCATTGAAGCTGTCTGGTAGCTGTCTGGCCAGGAAGGCCACGATGAAGCTAACAGTAGCCAGCAGACCGAGATATCCTAGCATGCACCAGAAGATGATGGGGGAGCCCTCGTTGCACTCAATGATAATGACCCCAGATTTGGTTTGGGTGTTATGTTCTGGGAAGGGAGGTGAGAATGAAAGCCAGAAAATGCAGAGAAAAGTTTGAATAAGGATGCAGAAAATGACAACAAGATAAGACACTCGAGGGCTGGTCCACTTCCTTAGGTTGCTACCAGGCTTGGTGGCTTTGAAGGCAATGACCACCATGATGGTTTTGGCCAAGATACATGAGACGCAGAGAGAAAAGACCATACCGAACGCCACCTGGCGCAAAAGACACTTTTCAGGTTGGGGGTAACCAATGAAAGCCAAAGAGCAGAGGAAGAGAGGACAGGACAACAGGAGAAGACAACTGAGGTGTAGTTATTGGCTCTGACAATGGGAGTGGTCTTGTAGTGGATGAAAAGTGCAAAGATTATAACTGGGACTAAAGAGGAGGAGACACTTGTAGTGGCCAAGGTGACACCCAATGGCTCTTCATAGGAGAGGAATTCTTCGGATTTTGGAAGGCATCTGTCTTGAACGAGATTAGCCCACATATGCCACGGACATTTAGAGCAATGAACAGAGTCTGAAAGAGAGAAAAAAAATGAATGTAATAATTTATCAAGTTATGTTCAGAATTGATGTTGGTTTTCTAATTCTTCTAAAATCGGCTCACCTGTTTGGTTGGAAATTTCACCTTGGGGACAGAGGACACATTGGAAGCAGCAGATAGGCCGCCCTCCCAAAGTTGCCTTCCTTAAACCAGGGGGACAACTGTTACTGCAGACGGAGAGAGGGACCTGGAGGAGAATGAAGATATGACTGGGATACAATACTATAAAAAGAACAAACTCTGTCCTGACTTTTTGAGACAGACTGGATGATTGAGATATGACACTGCACTGCATGTTGAAGGTTGAGTCATTTATTGAACACAAGTGGGACAAGATAAGACTTTTTGTAAGTAAAGAAATGAGAGGGTTACATTTATATCAAGTGTTCCACTATTACCCAATTCCACCATCCATATAACTCCTCCCCATATAACAGCCCCATATAACCGTGCCCTATAACTCCTCCTATTGCCCATATAACCACCCCCTATAACTCCTCCTATTACCTCCCTATACATTACATGTATCTCCTCTCCATGACAGTACCTTACCTCCTTTCCACCTGACACCCAATGCACGACACTGGCATTGATGGTGAAAACCTGTCCAATGGGAGCTCCGGTATCATAGCTTCCCACCTTGACCTGCTTTATGCCGCCCTCCGGGCTCAGCTGCCAGTTCACTATATCATACACCGCAGGTGGGTCCCCATTCTCGTTAAAGAACAGCTCCCTCCCACTGCTCGTTCTCATGCGCACCTTCTTCACATAGTGCAAGAGCTGCGGAGAGAGTAGGGAGGTTATATCGGCCCAGATTTATTAAAGGCAATGGATCTCGTAAGGGAATGGGAACCAATGGAGTTGACAAAGGAAACTCATTGAAAGCAAAGGGACTTCAATAATTTTAGTAAAGTTGTTCTGCTGTCCAGAGGTGCTGGTAATTTACACTCGGTGAGAGATGTGTGCAGAGGTACACAATGGAGACCGTTTTAAAGGTGAAATTAATATAAGGCTTTATTGCCTGTTGATTTAAACTATACAGCGAACAAAAAATATACAAAAACACAATAAACACCTATCCCTGTGTAAGGGCTAACTTACTATCCCGGTCCCTCTCTGCATGGCTGGGGGGGGGGAACTCCTTACCCACTTGTCACCCCAAAGTCTCAGTGGTACCATAACGCAGGTGGCCCTTCAGGTCAGTGGTGTCCGGGTAGGTGTTTTGCTTGAGGGTCCAGGCATAGAGGTCAGGCACCCGTTTGTCTTGCTCCCAGACCACAGCCCCCCTTTTCCTTCTGTCTGCTCACTTGTTAGCTAAGGAATCCCCTTCATGTTTCTCAGATTAGGACTTTTAGAAAAAGCCTGATCAGCCAGGTAGAGTGTGGTTGATCGCCTGTGTCAAATAAACCAGCACACTTCTGGATTTAGGGGCAGTTTCTCTCTAACAGTGATAAGTCCCTGTTACACACTCAAATTGGGTATGTTGTCGTCATATAACCTCTCCCTATAGCTCATTCTATTTTTCCATATAACTGAACTCTATAACACTTCCTATTGCCCAATATAACCTCTTGCTATAACTCTACCAATTACCCCATATAACCCCTCCCTATCACTCTTCCTATTACCACATATCACCCCATTCATAATAACTCTTCCAAGTGCTCCATATAACCACTCCATATAACTCCTATTACCCCATATAAATGCTCCTTATAAGACACTCAATTGCTCTGAATAACCCCTCCCTATAACTCATCCTATTGCCGCATACATATAACTGCTCCCTATAACTCCTCATATTGTTTCATATAACCCCTCCCTATAAATCCTCCTTTTACTCAATAGAACCGCTCCCTATAGAGTAGATCCTCAAAAGTCTGTTAAATATTTAATGATATGTTAACTTCCGTTAACATCTCGTTAAGTGCAAACAACAATCTTCAAATCTGAGTAATGATGCGTTCTGGGCAGTTTTCAGCCATAACGAGCCCTTGCGTTACTATACCAAATGTTAGTGCTAGTGATATGCAAAAGAGGTGTTCCCTCTAACGACGTATACAGTGCCCCCAGAGTTCTGTTATAGTTACTGCAGGGATGTAATGTAGCGTTAGTTAGGTCAGAGCTAAAGGTGGCGTTAGTCCCGTCCAGACCCTGAAATAGGTCTGTTCAGGGCCAGGATACGTGTAAAACCCCAGTTAGTTAAATCGTACCTATCATATTGTTATTGACTGGGTTATATTCCTCTCCTGTCTTCTCTCTTTTTTTTATTTACTTTATTTAATCAACTATTCAGGAATCCTGATAAAAGTAACACCATTTTTGGGTAAGAAAGGCTTAACTCCATGTTATTTGAAGGCAATGCCAAGCAGTGCTAACTTCACATGGCATTAAGACCTATACGCAAATGATGTCGCTAACGACTGTTGCTTTTGCATATATTTAGCTTTGTAAATACCCGTTAAACTCAGGGAAGCTAATGGACATTATATACTTAGGTAACATCATGTTAGTAGCCCAGATTTAATGGAGGTTTCTGTATCTCTTCCTATTACCCCAAAGCTATTCTCTGTGACTTGACCAGTGTAGTACAAAGTACAAGATGCCATATTGATGGCCTGGAGAAATGGAGATTGGTTGCAGACTGGAATACCTTTGAGTAGACCGACAATAGAGTTATTCAGAGATTAAATGATAATATACAGAGTTTACCAAACTTCATACGTTTCTTCTTCAAGTGTGATCTGGCAGTCCAGTTAGAAGGAAACATATATCTCCTGAGGTTATGAGGAGGTACATGGAGTGGTGAGATTATACATGTTTCCTTCTATTTGTGCTGCTACAGTACACTCAGAGATGAAACCTATAAGGTTTGGAAAGCTCTGTACACTATTATCTCATCTCTAATGTTGGTATACCAAAAGGATTTTGATATCATTTCATTTTTACTGTATTATGAAGTTCTCTAGATGTGTGTTTATTAAAGATCTGTACCTGCCATGGTCTGAAACTCCAAATATCTGAGCATCTGCCATGTGAGAATGGTCCTTCTCCTTCACGACAGTCGGTCAAATCTTGCAAAGCTTTGGCAACAACACGAACCGCATTATAGACACTGTAGGTTACCCTTAAGCTGGAGACATCATTGAAGCGGTTCTGGGTGTTTTCTAGATTTTCTGCTCCCGTACACTGTTTTGTTATAGTCGCTGATGAGC
Organism: Ascaphus truei; assembly: GCA_036426205.1. Lineage (NCBI taxonomy): Eukaryota > Metazoa > Chordata > Amphibia > Anura > Ascaphidae > Ascaphus > Ascaphus truei. Next base: position 12,722 of record WSYH01002955.1, read on the forward strand.
CTGTTAATTTTTTTTGGTCCGGGAACTTGCAGCTGAAAGTTTCCTCCCAGAATATCTTCACCCACTCTCCTCCCGCAGACATGGAGGGGTTGATGCTGTTTAGAAACTCTCTAAACCCCGGGATAGTCCCACTCGGGAGGGCAAAGCCAATTGTTCCAGAAAGAAGTCCTGAGTATTTGTCCACTGATACGAAGGGGGAGGTAGCCCAAGCTTCACTGGCCAACCATATCTTCCCTGTCACCTTTTGTCTCAACAGCTCATCCAGAAGGAAGGACAAGTCAATATCAGAGGAGAAGATGAGCACCGCCTTGGCCGTTGACTCTTTGATGATCCGGGCAATGTGTGGAGCATTGCGGTCAGTCTGATTTATCCTGATATACTCTGTGAAGGCCACGCAAGTTCCAGCCTTAAGTATCTCTCTCCTGATGACCTGGATGCCCTGTTGCCCATAATCATTGTCCACAGCCACCAGCCCCACCCAGGTCCAGCCGAAGTGTAACACCAGCTGGGCCAGTCCCTGGGACTGGAAGGCGTCGCTGGGGACAGTCCTGAAGAAGGAATGGAACTGTGTACGGTCGCTCAGGAGGGCGCTTGTGGAGAAGTGGCTTATCTGTTAAGAGTAAAATGCCGGAGTTGTTGGTGAACATTGCTGAATCAGAATTGTTTTCAGGATTATATGGGTTAATGTAATATAGTCTCCCAGATGTCAAATTGGAGAAAAAATGGAGCAAAAATAGTGCAAAAGAACAGTACGACATTTAACAAAGTGAAAACTCCCAATTGCTTTCAATGAGAATCCTTCAAGGTTTTTGGTGCTGGATTTACAAAGGTTTGGGATCTAGAAGACTTTAGTAATTCATCACTGCATTAAATCTCATGGTAAATATTGCATTATGCTTAATAATTCATTGTTTCGGCGGGTCTAGCGGTCTGGGGCTAGTTTTAAGGGGTTAAAAAGCCCTGTTGCTGAAGGCTGTTTGGGGGATAAGTGCAGGGTAACCTTGCCAGATGGAGCTCAGTTATGGTAATGCCTGGTGTTGGCAGGGTGGGTGTGTGGGCAGGGCTCATTGTGCTTTCAGTTCCTGGGGCCCATCTCGCGGCTGGTGTAGGGTCCGCTGAATGGCAGGGACTTGGGATGGTCCCAGCAAATGGGCCATGATTTAAGTGTCATTGGCCTTACCTGTTGGTGGAGTGTCTCCCCTTTTGCAGTATATAAATAAAAGCTGTGGCCATTGCAGCCACAGACCTGTGTGTGTGTATGTGTGTGCTTATTTGGGGGATATTGTGGAGGGTTGGGGAGCAAAATCACAGGCTCTTTGTCATGTGATCTGCTTACATATGCATGTCTTACTGACACTGGTTTTCTTTTTACTTGTGTTGCTTAAATCTGCCAGGTCTGTGGAAATATTACTCTCGGCACCTAGGAGATCAGAAAATTCAACGTTACCTGCGGGTATCGGTACAGCCCCAGGATATGTGCCATCAGAATTGTGTTTGTAGAGACAGAGTGGCCAATGACAGCTGCCAAGGGGACACCACGATGGCACCTGAAATTGGGTACAGGTGTCCCACGTCCCGTTAGCACCTGTAGGGTTCCTGCTACTGCCCACTGTATCACTGTGCATGAATCATAGATATGGAGGCCCAGAGTGATGTTGGGTAGAAGCTCAAGGTCCCTGTTGATCTCCTGCACGGCAAACCGCATGGCCTGGACACGCTGGTAATTCTCGAAACGGAACCTGAATGTGAGAGTGGGGTTGGGAAATCTGATGAGGCAATTTAACCACTATGATATTTCGAGGATCAAACAATGAGTCATACAGTATATTAACGATTGAAGAATGGGCGTGTATAGATAAACTATGACATGATAGCAAAGAGTCAAGAAAAAAGTACGTGTACTAACAATAGCAGGGAGATCCCCCATGGGTGCACAGGAATCCCCCATCGAATGGAGGTATAACTGTTAATATAGAACACACATGGACTTGATAATCAATGAAGTACATTTAGTTTAGAAGGATTGACGTGTCGACCGTGACAAATGGCTATGTGTAACGGAGTGCTCACCACAAACAAGGCGTAACCGTGAGGCCGAGGTGGGGATATATACATCACCAACCCACCGCTTTGTGGGCGCGTCTGGAGTGTAGATAGGTTGAGGTAGCCGGGTTGGGGTTGGAGAGGTATGCACGATTAGAGATATTTGCCATGGTTGGGGTTGGAGAGGTGCGGATCTTTGAAAGTACTTAGCCGTGGTCAGGATTGTAGAGGTACGGATCGTCGTGGTAACTGATGTCAGGAGTTTAGAAGAGTTTAGAAGAGCGGAGTCCAGAAGAATAGCCGAGGTCAGAAACAGAGGAACTAGGAACCGGAGCACAAGACAAGACTGTGGAGGCAAGGGTAGCAGTGAACACTTCGCACATAGGAAGGTTTATGCTCAGCCGATTTGTCAGTGGCCGGCTGAGCATATATAGGACACAGGAACCAATGAGGTAACAGACTGTAGGAGGACTGTCAGTAAGACTCACTGTGATAGGAGGACAAGGTGCTGGAGACAAGTGTGGGGAGGATCCCAGAAGCAGAAAGATGATGCGGCCCTTGCACGCGCTGACAGCGCGCCGCGTGTGCGTTATGCGCACCAATGAAGTTGCATGTGGGCGGAGTTTGGAGGCGGGACCGGAGAGAGTGGTATTAACATCCACGCGGGATGCGTGTGCGCGCCTAGCATGGCGGCTGTTCCCAGGAGAAGGGAGAGAAGCGTCATGGATGACAGAAGGAGCGGGGGGACCGATCACGGGTTGGGGTAAGTGACAAGTGCATCGAACATGTTGCGGATCACAAATACTGACAGTACCCCCCCTCAGGAGCGACCTCCGGGCGTATCAGGAAGGGCTTGTGCGGATATTTGACGTGGAAGAGCCGGACAAGCCTGGGAGCATGAAGACGTGACAAGGATACTGGATTGACCCTCTGGAAATCCTGGAGTCCAAGATGAACTGGACCTCATACTCCTGTTGGCCCTGTACGAGGAGAAGAGCCGGAAACGAGGTTGAATCAGGGAAGTGAGGATCCCGGATAGCCGGCTTCAGCAGGGAGATATGGAAAACCGACGGGATCCTCAAAGAGGGAGGAGGGCATAGACGGTATGCCACCAGGTTAACCTTCTCCAAAATGGTATAGGGGTCAATGAACCTAGGTGCCAGTTTTAGCGTAGGGACCTTGAGGCGGATGTTCCTTGAAGACTACCACACCCTGTCTCCTCGGTTGAATTCTTGAATGTTCCTTCGGTGACGGTCCGCCTGTGTCTTCTGTCTAGATGTTGCCCTCCTAAGAGTCTGCTGAATTATTTTCTACGAATTCTGTAGCCAGCTAATTTTGTTGTTTACTGCCGGTACCCCAGAACTGTGTGTGGTGATGGGCAGGAGAGATGGGTGAAACCCATAATTGATGCAGAAGGGCAACTCCATGGTGGATTCACGGCGCAGATTGTTGTGCATGAAATCGGCCCAAGGAAGAAGGTCAGTCCAGTCATCCTGAAAAAACGAATTGTTGAGAGAAAGAACTTCGATATAAACTGTGACCCACGATCGGAAACGATGACCTGTTGCACCCCATAGAGGCGGAAAATTTCTTTGACAAAGATGTCGGCTAGTTTGGGAGAGTTGGGAAGGCCCTTCAACAGAATAAAGTGGGACTGCTTAGATAAGCGGTCTACCACTCCTAAGATGGTGTTCATCCCTTTAGACATGGGCAGTTCTACTATGAAGTCCATGAACAGTGTGTCCATGGATGGTCCGGGATGGGAAGAAGTCGAAGGAGTCCTGATGGTTTGTTCCGAGGAGTCTTATTCCGAGCACATCGAGCACGCAGCAACAAATTCCTTAAAGTCCATCTGCATGCTGGGCGACCAAAAGGTCCGCTAAACAAGGTTGGTGGTTCTTCTAGTACCAGGATGTCCAGATGACTTGGAAGAATGACCCCATTCAAGAACATTCCTCCGATGAGGTGGTGAGGTAAAGAATCGCCCTTCTGGAACTTCAAGACCTTCTGGAATGTGGAACTGATCTTGTACAATCTCTCTCAAGGCATCAGGTGTTAGCAGAAAGTATGTATTTAGAGCGAAGTATGGTTTCCTGACGATCCTTGGTTTTGTCGTCCACCAAAAACTGACAGGAGTGGGCATCAACCTTGACATTTTTTGAACCAGATAGGAAAGAAATAATATAATTGAAACAGGAAAAGAAAAGCGATCACAAGGCTTGTCAAGCCCCTAGGCTACGAGCGCCCTTGATGTAGAGTAAGTTCTTGTGGTCAGTCAAGATGGTAATAGGATTCTCCATGTCTTTTAAAAGATATCTCAATTCTTCTAGAGCTAACTTGATAGTTAGAAGTTCCCGGTTACCTACGTCATAATTTTGTTCAGATGGAGAAAAACATTTCGAGAAAAAGGCACATGGATGAAGTCTGGCTTGAGGAGTCCTTCTCTGAGACAGAATAGCTCCGGCCCCGACGACTGATGCATCAGCTTCCAAGGTGAACGGTAGTTTGGGATCCGGATGTATGAGGATGGGTGCAGAAAAGAAGGTGGTTTTCAGATGATCGAAGGCTTGGCTAGCCTTCGGTGATAATGAAGTAGGATCCGCACCTTTCTTCATTAAGGCTGTAATGGGAGCTACTGCAGAAGAGAAATTTTGAATGAACCTGCGGTTTTAATTCGTGAAGCCCAGAAAGCACTGTACAGCCTTGAGAATAGTGCGACGAGGCCAATGCAGGACCACCTTCACTTTAGCTGGATCCTTGGTGAGACCAGTGTCAGAAATGATGTATCCGAGAAATTCCGTGGAGGTTTGGTGGAGCTGACAGTTTTCCAGCTTGGCGAACAAATGTTTTTCACGTAGGCGTAGCAGTACCTGTTTGACATGGCTGATATGTTCCTGTGAAGACTAGAAAAAATCATTATGTCATCAAAGTAGACGATAACAAACCAATTGAGCAGGTCCTTGAAGATTTCATTAATCGGCATTACAGAGGCCGAATGGCATGACAAGGTATTCATAATGGCCATCTCGAGTATTGAAAGCCGCATGGGCGGAGTCTGGAGGCGGGACCGGAGAGAGTGGTATTAACATCCACGCGAGATGCGCGATGCCTAGCGTGGTGGCTGGCCCCAGGAGAAGGGAGAGAAGCATCATGGATGACGAAAGGAGCGAGGGACACAATATTATTTATATCTGGTCATTTATCCTTTTGCCAGTGCTCCCCTCTTCTTTTTCTACCATTTGCTAAAGAACCTGAAAGAGGGTTGAGCGAATAGAAAAGGAGTTTCATGCCATTAAACACGTCGCTGAAATTAGATAACTCTTCTCCCATGTCGTACTAACCCTTTAACCCATTAAACACGTCCCTGTCATTAGGTCACTTTGCTCCTATGTGGAACTGACCGTTAAACCCATTAAATCCCTCACTGTCATTAGGTCACTTTGCTCCTATGTGGGACTGACCCTTTAGCCCATTAAACACATCCCGCTCATTAGGTCACTTTGCTAATAAGTTTTTTTACAGAATCCCTTAAAACTATCTATGCCCAATGAAGTAAATCAATCTCTTCAGTGGTAAATCACCAACACCGTTCAAATTCTATAGAGGGTGCAGACAGGGTTGTCCACTTTCACCGCTCTTATTTAATATGGTGATTGACACCTCTGGCTATCGCTTTAAGAGAATCAATTAAAGGGTTAGACATTGGGAACCAAATAATAAAATTGGCTCTATATGCAGACGATTTGCTTTTGTTTTGTGCAGATCCGACTAACCACTTACCGCTAATAATGCAAATAATTGACAACTACCAAACTTTTTCAGGCTATAAAATAAATTTGATAAAATCTGAGTTTTTTTGGCTGAGGTTAGGAACTCTAGATTTAATAGGCCCACCAACACTATTTAAAGTCGCTAAGGATTCCATTAAGTATCTAGGTATTCAGTTTCCCCTGAACCTACAGAAGCTGTACGAGCTGAATTATATTCCCATCATAAACAAAATTGAGAGAGAGATGGCAGGATGAATGAATCTATGATTAACTATGTCTGGTAGGATTGCTTTAATTAAGATGGTTTCTTTCCTGAAACTTCTGTACTTAATTCAGACACTCCCCTCCTTATAAAGAAAAAAAATATTATACAAATAAATTGAATCTTTCCAATTTTATTTGGAACAACAAAAAACACAGGATCAGTCTACAAAAGCTACAGACCGATAGAGAACAGGGGGGTCTAGAACCTCCCCGATGTGGGAGCGTTTAACCTGGGGATGCTGACTAGGTACATTAGGGATTGGCTACTTGACAAGGCAGAGTTTGTGAATTCTGGAAAAGAGGGACAGCTGGCTCACCCATATTCCCTGGGGGTTCTGCTCTCCCACACTCCCTGGGGTTCCTGCTCTCCCACACTCCCTGGAGTTCCTGCTCTCCCACGCTCCTTGGGGTTCTGCTCACCCATATTCCCTGGGGGTTCCTGCTCTCCCACACTCCCTGGGGTTCCTGCTCTCCCACGCATCTCTGGTGGTTCCTGTGTTCTCCGCACTATCCCTGGGGTTCCTGCTCTCCACACTGTCTCTTGGGTTCCTGCTCTCCACACTCACTGGGGGTCCTGCTCCCCACACTCCTTGGGGGTCCTGACTCTCCACACTCCCTGGAGTTTGTTCTCCCACGCTCCAGCGAGTTCTGTCTCTCCACATCTCCCTGGGGTTCCTGCCTCTCCCACACTCCGTGGGGTTTCTGCTCTTCCACACTCCTTGGGGTTCTGCTCTCCACACTCCTTGAGGTCCTGCTCTCCCACACTCCCTGGGTTTCCGTCTCCCACATCCTTGGTGGTTCCGTGCTCTCCCACACTCCTTGGAGTTCCTGTGCTCCCACACTCCCTAGGGTTCCTGATCTCCCACACTCCTTGGGGTTCCTGCTCTCCCACACTCCCTGGAGTTTCTGTTCTCCCACGCTCCCTGGAGTTCCTGCTCTCCCACTCTCCCTGGGGTTCCTGCTCTCCCACACTCCGTGGGGTTCCTGCTCTCCCACATTCCTTGGGGTTCCTGCTCTCCCACACTCCCTGGGGTTCCTGCACTCCCACACTCCCTGTGGTTCCTGCCCTTCCTACAGGATAAGGATAATGCAAATAACACTCTAATGGCATTATGTTTGGAGATACTCTAAGAGTGGGGCATAAAGTCAGAAAATATTTAAAACTACCACTGAGAGTATACAGGCTGTTACCGATTGTATGGAGAGAACGCAGTTTTAAAGACTGGGGCCAGTAGAGGATGTGCTCCTGTTGCAGACTGTTGTAACATGGGCACTAAGGGGGTGGGGAGAGGGGAATGGACGGGAATGAGGATGGGACCCCTGCTCAGCCAATCAAAATTGTGAAGTATGGTGCTACTCCCAGGGTAATACGAGATGAATGCAGAGAGAGAACAAGAACCCTGATAGACTGAGAGCACTCAGATACTGAAATGTAATGGTAGATACAGTACTATTCAAAATATAGTTTTAATGGTGAATAATTCAAATGAATGGGGTATAGAATATGAACACGACGAATACTAATGGTGAGGAACCAAAATAAATCACGAGTGTGATAAACACGTTGGAGGGGGTATAGTGCTACAAAAAGCACCAAATGGGGGCTCCGGACCAGAGCACCTGTACTTTGGTAAATTTAAAAGAGTAATTGGTATGATTTAAGTTAATAGTCACTTAAGTCATTGTTTAGTGTTTACCAATATTAAAAAGTGAGAGGGGGAGTCTCAAATTAGCCAGATGCATGAGAATATATCACAGCTAATAAGGGACCGATCACTGATCAGCAAATAGGTGTGTCCCTAAGAAAACCTGGTAACTTGTTAATGCTTAAGGATAACTCTTTGTATTAACAGGACTGCTTATAATCTGTAAATAGTATCCAAATAAAGAATCAGTAACCTGTACACAAATGTAACATTTACCAGCTTTTCTTAGGGATACACCTATTTGCTGATCAATGATCAGTCCCTTATTAGCTGGGATATATTGTCATTCATCTGGCTAATATGGCCTTTATTCTGTGGATTTATGGCTCACACTGTTGTGTCCTGATCAGACACTCAGCGAGCCATCCCAAACTGACTGCGCATGAGTGGTATGGGGATTTGAGACTCCCCCTCTCACTTTTTAATATTGGTAGACACTAAACAATGACTTAAGTGACTATTAACTTAAATCATACCAATTACTCTTTTAAATATACCAAAGTACAGGTAATCTGGTCCAGAGCCCCCATTTGGTGCTTTTTGTAGCACTATACCCCCTCCAACGTGTTTATTAGTTGGATATACTTAGAAGGGGATATGAATCCTAAAAAGATTCTTTACCTATGTTTCCCACACTCGTGATTTATCTATTTTGGTTCCTCACCATTAGTATTCGTCGTGTTCATGTTCTATACCCCATTCAATGTAATTATCCACCATTAAAACGATATTTTTAATAGTATCTACCATTACATTTCAGTATCTGAGTGCTCTAAGTCCATCAGGGCTCTTTTTCTCTCTCTGCGTTCATGTTTTCACATGGGAAAACACATTTTCCCAACTGTCACGGGAGACCAGACAATTACACCTTTATACCGGAATCTGAGCAAAACCAAGAAGAAAAACAAATTGCTATTTATTCCTTTGAAACAGACGTACACACAGTGGATAACAGTTATGCAGCCGAAAACACACTTACTGGGGGTCTGGGGAAGAAACTAGACTTTCCTAGCCCTTTACAGTCCTTAAAACAAAGTTTGCAGTTTACTGGGACTTGTCCCGAAATGTCCTGGAACTCAAATCGACATGAAGATCCACACGCAGCCGCTGGATAAGCTCCGGAGCGATGAAATAGTTTGACCGCGAGTTAGTCCCAAACCGCCTGGAACGCAAATCGGCATGTAGTTCCAGCTGCGACCGCTACGTTTGATTACTAGAACTTGGCCGCAAAAAGTCGGGACTTAGAAAATATTTCAGCTCAAAATCCTGGAAGCCGGCTCGCTGCTATTCCTCTCAGAGCATCTTTTGGTGATTTCGAATTTGCCGCTGCTGTCTTGGCGCTTAGAATCTCCTGAGCTGATTGGCTGCTCGGCTTCTTATAGGATTTCAGTCCCATTCACAGAATACCTCAACCAATCAGCGCGGGGGAATATTTCCACCAGCCTATCAGCGATTTGCCGGTACTCTGAAGCTGGGCTGGCATGGATCTCAGTTCTGCAAAGGGGCATGCGCCAACCTGGCACCTCTGCCACTTCACATATTGAACCCCCCACTGGGCCAGGCTCCTCAGAGACTGGGGCTGGGCAAACGGTCGCCGGATAGCCCTTATTCATGCCAGGACGTGGGTACTCAAGCATTACCCCGGTACTCCGCCCGCCCTAACACCTTGGCATCTCTGAGACTTTTAAGTCCGGGACCCGAGCAGACTCAGTGGCACCAAGCCGTGTGGCCACCTGGTCTCTCGGAACCAGGGACGTGGAAATTCCCCAGCTCATATACAGTGCATAAAACATATATACCTTTATACACCATGTTAATAAAAATATCACAACATTCTTCTAAGTCCCTCGTCCCCTAGGAGCTGCTGAATAGACGCGCACGTTCATTTTCAGATCCCCTAGACCTTCCTATAAGAAGTAATTTAAAAAGTTGCTTCAAATAACGCTTAGGTTACGTTTCAGAGTTGCTTCTAATGTACCGAAGCTGGACTTAGAAATCATTTCACTCTCACAACCTCATGGATGGTTGGAGACACTCCAACCCCCTATACCCGGTCTGGGTTCCTGGGCATATACTGAGGGGGACTCCCACCAAACTAGGGACCCCTGACTATACTGGGGATACGCGTATCCCTGTGCCCCTTTTACCTTTCTTGTCTGTGCTGAAGCAGGGCATCCTGGCGGTGAGCTGCCCTTCCATTGGTGCGTGCCGAACACGTGACCGCGTCGCGGTCAAAATTCATGTCTTCCCTGCCAGCGTAAGCATCACAGCGCTTTGAGCGCTCACACACACACGGCCGCTGGGGCCTGCCCCATAGAGGGCTGGGCTGTGGTGTGTGGCGCGCACGCCGCAGCACGCGCCGCAGCGGCCATTGGGGTCCCGGCCTTACTCCGGGTGCCAATTTGAGGGAACTGCAGATTAAGATATTGATCCGGGCTTTCCTCACCCCAGCACAACTAACCAAATGCCAACACATGTCTCCGATTATGTGTAAAAAGTTCTGCAGTACCGGCACCGATCTCTCACATTGCCTGTGGTACCGCAGAACAATAAAGACATGTCCTGACTTTAAACCAATGTTGTTTGGATATATGGGAGGCTCGAATACTCTGACTGTGCGTTTGCGGCTGCTGTCGGGAATGAGTCTCCTTTTGGCACGCAAGCTGCTTCTTGTCAGCTCTCTACAACCATACGCTGCCACAATTGGACAATTACAATCTTATCTGTTCGCAGTTATGAGGAGGGAAAAAATTTGACTCATTTGGAGATACTGTAGTATGAAAAGAACAGATACACTCCTGAGTAAATTGAAACCCTTTTTGGACACCCTGCCTCCCGATACTTTTACAGACTGGGGGGCCTATGCAGAGAGCAGCGCTATTTCGAAATTCGCCATTTTTTGGAGAAAATCGCGCAGAAAGCAGCAGAAAATGGCGAGTTCCGAAAAACGCGCCAATTTTTATTTTCTAGTTATAAAACTCGCCTCGCGGCTGGCGAGAACCTCAATCTCGCCAGTTTTAAAAATATCCGTATGCAGAGAGGCGCGAACGGCATCTAGCGGCTGTTCGCGCCAATAAAATGGCGCGATTGTCTCAGTTTTAACTCGCCAGAAAAAACTGCCGCTCGCGGCCATTGCAAAGGGAAAAAAAAAGCCGCGAATTTGTTTTAACACATTTCTGAAGCGCGCATCTCGCCAATTTAAACTCGCCACACGCATCCATGTTAAACATAGCAGAATTCGCACTTTTCTGCATATGGAGATTAAAACTCTCCAAAAAAGCTACTTTTTAATAAATTCGCCAATTTTAAAATTTGCTGCTCTCTGCATAGACCCCTGGGTGTCCACTGCACTGCTACACAGGTCTTGGGATAGACTAGAGGAACTGTACGCGGAGGAGTCTGCAGCGAGATGCAAGGACCTGCAGAGCGCTATCTTTCCTCTCTTCTTTCTCTTTATCCCCCCACCCCCTCATCCCTGTTACCATTATTTTTATCATTTCAAGTTCAACTGTTGTTAAAAAAGTATCAAATGTTTTGTGTTTATGTTTTTTTTCTTATTATATGCTCGCAGATAATAAAGAAATGTTAAAAAAATAATAACATCCCTGGCTTTAGGTCTCTTTGCCCCTACGTGTCTGTGACCATTTTAAAGATGACATCAACAAACTGTTTTTAAGTCTGATTATAAAGAAATACATCTTACGTTTTGCAGACCGCCGGGCCGGGTTTCTCTGTGAAGCTAATTTTGGGGTATATTTTGTCCACGTGGAAGGGTAACACCCCTCCGATTACGATGTCTCCAGCCTCCACAATCCCCCTGAGTTCGGTGTTATTGAGGCTGCACCCCAGCGTTAATGGTGCAGTGCAGAATAGCATAAGGTGCCACATTGTGCTATAAATAAATGGCAGCATTTTCTGGCATTCCCAAACTGTAGGGTCATGGATGTGACGTCTCCGGGAACTGCACGGGATAAACGCTGGCCCTGGGAAAAGGAGACCGTCGTCATTCACTTAATGTAAAGCTCGGTGACTTTTGTAGTTAATCAATCATCCTGTTGCAATCCTCAATCTATCAGCCCCGAAAGTTTCTGAGGCAGGATGGATGTGTTATAGGATTAGCAGAGGTGGTGAAGGGCAGGATGGAGGTGCAGTGACAGAGGTGTGTGTGTGTGGGGTCAGTACAGGATTAGCAGAGGTGGTGAAGGGCAGGATGGAGGTGCAGTGACAGAGCTGTGTGTGTGTGGGGTCAGTACAGGAATAGCAGAGAGGGCTGCAGGGCGGAATGGAGGTGCACTGACAGAGCTGTGTGTGTGTGGGGTCAGTACAGGAATAGCAGAGAGGATTGCAGGTCAGGATGGAAGTGCAGTGACAGAGCTGTATGTGTGGGGGGTCAGTATAGGAATAACAGAGAGGGCTGCAGGGCAGGATGGAAGTGCAGTGATAGAGCTCTGTGTGTGGGGTCAGTACAGCAATAGTACAGTGGGCTGCTGAAAGTTTGGAGGTCAGTGACATGTTTGTGCGCATGCGTGTTCTGAGATCCATCATGGCCTATGGTGGAGTGAGAGGTTAGAAACATTTTGCCACCGATTTGAGGACTTGAAACTCACACACCGGTGGGAAAAGACTTTGTGGCCATTCCTGTGAGTAGTCCGGCAACTAAACTAGTGACCCTTATATTCCTTATATTCCATAACGAGGCTATTACTAAACAGGAAATTATATATTGGTGACAGATACAATGTACTTTACAGGTGCGCCGACGAGTATTCTAAAACTTGCCTTGGAAAATCTGGGGCTATCACCAACAAGACCAAGGTACATGCTGGGTACATGCTGGGTACATACTGCAACATTTCAGTGACATTTCTGCAGAAAGACTAATGGCCCATCGGATTAACACGGGGTCCCTGGCAGTTCCATTCAGTTGAATGGGACTGCCAGGGACCCCCGCTGTTAATCCGATGGGCCATTAGTCTTCTGCAGAAATGTCACTGAATTATTGCAGCATGTACCACATGTACCCAGCATGTACCTGGGTCTTGTTGGTGATAGCCCCAGATAAGTTTTAGAATACTCGTCGGCGCACCTGTACTTTCTGACCTGGAAAAGATAGAGGAGGAGATCTGGGAAGGAGGGTGGGTGTCGCGGTGTAAAGTTAAATGTGAGGAAAATGTGATATTGCTTACCATATCCCAAACTCCCTCTTTTTTTTGGGGGGGGGGGGCAGAGGGGTCTGTTTCTACAATGACTAATGATGAAGCCACTCACGATGCCGGATGTATTATTATAATGCTTTTATTATCGTACATATTGTAAGTACGATTCGTACTTTTTTATAATATAGAAATCTTTTTTTTACTGATCTGTGCTATGGATTTTATTTTTTCTCCTACATTGAGCTACATTTCTCCTGAACCTCCTACACAAGAAAGTGTTTGCCACAGTTTTGGAGTTGTGTTTATATTTTCAACTACACTGAGTAGGCACTGTGAGTAGGCACTGTGAGTAGGCACTTCATATGAGATAATGCTTTTCATGATCCAGTATTTGCATAAGAACAGTTTCTCACTAATATTAGGCAATCCTTTTCCGTGCTGCATACTCCCATTGGGCATTTTAAATATATTATCTCTGAAACGTCATAGGGGTAGGTTCATTGGCTCATCTGCTTTACATAGCAGTTACTGAGCCCCTACCAATTTCCAATTAGTGCAGATATATTACACCCCAGTGTCAGTCTGGACATCACACTCCATTGAATGGTAGGTGAATTTGTAACGCTGACAGAGAGATATATATGTGTAAGTTTTATTATATTCACACCTGGGAATTTGTGCACCCAGTTTACCTCCATAGTAAAAGTAAGTATGATACTGGCTTTAGCCAGATTTTAATTGCACTACTCACATACACTCATGCTTTATTTAACCCCATGCGGGCTTACAAATGCTTTGGCCAAAGGGTTTAACAAAATACCCTTTTATATCTTAGCCTAATTGGTAGGAGCACAGGAATCGTTCTTTTTGTTTTTCTATTTGCATAAGAAACCTGCACTTAGATATTTTTCTGCTTTTTTGGTGTTGAGTCTCTCCCATGCTCCCCCTGGGTTGTGAAGAAAATCTACAATGACCAAACCAGGCTTTGCTTTAAGTGGATCCAACAGACATTTAAGTGCAGGCTGTGAAAAAAATGAGGTGCAGTCAGTGTGGGGTTCTGGGGCATAATCATTCTCTGTCCTAATGTTGTGATGTGTAATTTGTGTGGGGGACAGGGTCATTCTTTGAGGGAGTGTCCTGAGGTAGAGCATATTAATGCCGCCCAGGACAGTGAGACAGCCCCAGCGGAGGAGACCCCTGTAGTGGAAGACACCCGGATACTTATTCAGCACTCATCTTCATTACAAAGTAATGGGATAAATGAGCTTGGGAATAGATCTCCAGTTATGCGATGTTCCCCGACCAGAATGAGGAGAGTGCTGGTATGGATAATGTATATCCTCTGAGCAGGGGGAGATCAGGAGGTAACGGGGGCAGGATGGGGAGCAGGAGGAGAACAGGAGACAATGGGGCAGGATTAGAGCAGGAGCCAAGAGGAGCAGGAGGAGAAGCAGGAGCCAACAGGGTCAGGATGGGAAGCATGAGGTAATGAGGGCAGGATGGGAGCAGGAACCAATGAGGGCAGGATGGGAGCAGGAACCAATGGGGGTAAGATGGGAAGCATGAGGTAATGAGGGCAGGATGGGAGCAGGAACCAATGGGGGCAGTATGGGAGCAGGAACCAACGGGGGCAGGAGGGGAGAAGGAGGTAATGTGGGCAGGAGGGGAGCAAGACGGGAGCAGAAGACAATGGGGGCAGGAGGGGAGAAGGAGGTAAAAGGAGCAGGGTGGGATCAGGAGCCCACGGGGGCAGGAGAAGGAACCAACAGGGGCAGGAGGGGAGCAGGAGATAAAGGGGGCAGGAGGGGAGCAGGAGCTAAAGGGGGCAGGATTGGAACAGGAGGTAACAGGGGCAGGATGGGAGCAGGAGGTAGCAGGGGCAGGAGAAGAGCAGGAGCCAAAAGGATATCGGGGATCACACTAGGGAGTTACAGATATCGGGGATCCCCACCTCGAATGCTTTTTGATGCACTAACCTTGGGGACATTATGGATAATATGGAGGAGGGAGAAATATCAGCAGCCCCCAAAAGTCAGGGAGGGGGGGAGGGAATAGCAGATACTGTGAGAGAGAAAGCTGTGCAGCCTATTCAGGGCACACTATGAATGGTAACAGCATTACAACCCACCGGAGACTATCACAGCCGCCACCAGTCTAAGTTCTTTCAAAACTAAGGCTGTCTCACATTTGAATCTGTGTCTGTAACTGTTACATACGTCTATAATATATATTACCTCTAACTGTGCATGCAATGTCTTGTATATAATACCCTGTTCACTTATGTAACTGTATTTGTAACCATGTATTATTTATTTACATAACTCTGTGCCCAGGACATACTTGAAAACGAGAGGTAACTCTCAATGTATTACTTCCTGGTAAAACATTTGATAAATAAATAATTAAGATTACAATTCCCTGGGGTATGGCAGAATGGGACAAAGGGAATATGTGAAATGTTGGATTTGGGTATTTTTCTCCTTTGACTAACATGTACTATTTGATTATTTTTTTGGGTTCAAATAGTTTTTATTGAGTAAGTTGAAAATAAACAATAAACAACAATACAAAATGTTTCAAAACAATGAGCGACAGTGCTTCAATAGTCTCTAGGCGTATTATATGCTTCATTTCATTATTATAGAATCAAATTAACTCCACCCAACCATTGGGTATCTCATCTGTCTGTTATTACTGAGATACAGAAAAGAAAACAGCAAGGAAACATAGAGAGCAGAGAAAAAAGGAGATTGGGGGATTAAAGCTAAGGAAGGGGGAAAGGATGGGAAAGAAGGCAAGAATGAGGGGGTTCCTTGTTCCTTGCCGACAGAGCTTACCTTGCCATATTCTTGGCCCGTTTTTACCGGTTCTCCGGCTAACTTGTATTCTATTATTACTTTATCTACGCTTCACTTTCTCCCTCTGGTGTCCTTGTCAAAAGAAAAACGTTTTCATCTTTTTCTTGCCTAAATTATTCTCTGTGAGCCCACATCTCAGGTTTCCTCTATCTGGTTTGGACCAGCCACTTTGGACCCGAGAGAAGGGCCAGCCAGGGGCCCCAGATTTTATAATAGTTATCTGTTGATATTTTGGTGTTGTATACATGTCTGTCTATTACTGTGTGTGCGGGAGGTGATCAGTACAGGAATAGTGGAGGAGACTGCAATGTAGGATATGGAGGTGCCGTGACAGAGCTGTGTGTGTGTATTTGGGGGGGGGGGGCTGCATGTTAAGGATGGAGGTGCAGTGGCAGAGCTGTGTGTGGGGGAGGGGGCTGCATGGTAAGGATGGAGATGCAGTGGCAGAGCTGTGTGCGTGGGGGGGGCTGCATGGTAAGGATGGAGGTGTAGCGGCAGAGCTGCATGTGGGGGGGGGGGGGGGATGGCTATGCAGTGGCAGAGCTGTGTGCTTGGGGGGGTGCTGCATGGTAAGGATGGAGGTGTGACTGGCCGAGCTGCATGTGGGGGGGGTGGTGGTGTAGTCAGTACAGGAATAGTAGATTTGTTGCAGGACAGAATCATAGAGGTGCGCAGAAGTGACAGAGCTGTGTGTGTGTGTGTGTGTGTGTGTGTGTGTGTTGGGGTGTGTGTGGTGTGTGTTGTGTGTGTGTGTGTGTGTGTGTGTGTGTGGGTGTGTGGGAAGGTGATAAAGAAATGCAGGATAGAAGATTGCAGGAGGATGATGAGGTGCAGTGACGAGCTGTGTATTGTTGGGATGGTCAGTACAGGAATAGCATTGAAGTGGCAGGAAAGGTGGAGGTGCAGTGGCAGAGCTGTGTGTGTTGGGGGAGGCAGTACAAGAATAACTAGAAAAGGTTTCAGGATAGATGAGGGTGCTGTTGACAGAGCTGTGTGTGTGTAGCTGCATGTGGAAGGTTAGGTGCAGTGGCAAGCTGTATGGTGCGGTGACACTCACCTCTTTCTGCCTCAAGTCTCATAACCTTTTCAATATAAAGCCCCTTTTAATTGTAACTGGGGTAGATTTTCCTGTTAGGGAATTTAATTCCCTTAGGGATAAATAACAGATAATAACCTCACACTGCTGGAATACACACAGCACATGCACAATGGAATAACATGATGAGCACATATATTGCTACCATTGTCAAGCTGAAAGGTTAATGGCAAAACATGGTTAATGAGATATTGAGTTCTTTCTTTGTACGCTTTGGGACTGCTAGTTCATATGTAATACATATTCCCCACTTTGTGGACGAACCTACTTATACAACCTGACTGATAATCTTTTCCTTGTGGTTTTTTTTTATGCTCTGATAAAATGTGAATTTCATATGGAACAAAAAATTGAAGTGTTAATTAGGGCAAGGCTGGCACTGCGGTAGCCCGCGCTGTACCTGTGCTGTAAATACATGGCATGGAGTGTTGTAATTGGTGTGGTGATGGGGAGCTGGCACTAGCCGCTGCACCAGCTGTACTGTACCTTAGTTCTGTGTATACAGTATATGGTTGTAAGTTAAGTGTGGTGTGGAGGGGAAATTCTTTTTTTTATTTAAATACAAATACAAAACAAATAGCAGCCTCAGAGAATGTACATAAAACATTACATTTTATCTTAGAGAGATTCCCTTTTCAAGATATCTAAACGTACTCTCCAACCTCTCAGATTCCCCCTTTTATACACTATTACTGATAGCATAATAACACAAAGTAATCAGGCCAAGAAAAATTTTCCATATCCCTGCAAAAGAAACTCTAATATTATGTCCTTTGATAGAAAAGGCTTGCATTCCGATCTTTTCCACCCCTAACACAAACCCTTAACAATAAACTATTCACATTAATTAGTTGCCACCAAATTTCAGCGGAGAGGGGCACTTTGCCATATTTAGTGAATCACCACCAACCACCACCAAAAAAGAGCATTTTTTTTTGTCTTCTTGTGCAAAACCCCTTTTTCTTTTTTGACCATTTTCTTTCTTTCTCCCAGGGGGACTCATTCTCTGATGGCATTTCTCTTATTAATGGACCGGCGTGCCATTCAGTCCCTGAAGAGATCCGGTGCTTACTGCGAGGTCTTGACTGTCTGACATAAATCGGGGTCTGCGTCATCCATCTTTTTCACCCACGCTTTTCCTTCCTCACCATACCTCATAGGTATTGTGCAGCGAGACCTCTTCTTGGACAGTTTTCTGTAGTTTTCTTCTATCTGAGTGGTTTGGGGCAGTCACTTGTTTTACTTGTTATTGTTTCCCATTCATTATCGCCATCTGTGCGAGGTCTCCGCCATCTTTGCAGGGTTCGCCGCCATCTATGTGCAGGGTTTCGCCGCCATCTTTGCAAGGTTCAACCCAAAATATCTCAGAATGCGCCAAAAGATTGTTGGCGAGCCCTCGTTACACTGAACATTGATGAAGTCAGACTGAGCCTTGGTTTTGTTCTCTTGGAAGAGCGGTGATAGAGATAGCGATGGGGGTAACACATCAGGATTGAAGGAGCCGTCTCAGGCTCCCCTGACAGGTAGACACACGCGAGCATGGAACCAAAACCTCCTTAGGTCAAACTGTCTGGTTTAAATGGCCTTGAAGGCCAATTACTACACCAATTTGTCTTGGTGGGCCAGATTTCATGGATTCAAGGTAAAAGACCCTACACAAAAGCAGCCTGGCAGCAACACTTTCCAGGTTATAGGCTGTATCCAATGAAAGACCCAACACTTGAATAACAGAGGGAAATGGAACAAGGCTTGAAACGTTCACCTTAGGAAAGTTATTATTGGTTACGACGATTAACTATTCCTTGTAGTGAAGGAGAAGATGAATAGGAGTGAGAGTAGACCGTGTCACCATTGTATTGGTGAGTAAGTGTAATGTTGTAATGACAGGTGCTTGCTAAGGGTATTACGACCCATACATATTGTCGGTGGGTGACACGGAGGCACTCGATCAGAGAAAGAAACCCTTATTATTAGCACACCTCTTGTCATATACATGTATCATAATATAGTTGGACCTTCATTGGTCTCACAGTTATTACGGTATGTCTGAGAGATGTCCAGATTCACAGGAGTCAACAAAAATAATAGTTCAGTACAGGAATAGTAGATTGTTGCAGGACAGAATAGAAGGGCAAGGACAAGCTGTGTGTGTGTTTATGCTTTGTGGTTGGGTGTGTGTGTGTGTGTGTGGTTTGTGTGTGGTGTGGTGTGGGTGTTGGTGTGTGTGTGTGTGTGTGTGTGTGGGTGGGCGAGGTGGTAAGAGAAAGCATAGGAAGGTGCAGGATGGATGGATGGTAGGTGCAGTGACACAGACGCGTGTGTATGTGTTGGGACGGTCAGTACCAGGATAGCATTTTAAAGGTGGCAGGAAAGTGTGGAGGTTGCATGTGCAGCGCGTGTGTGTTTGGTGGAGGGCCAGTAACAAGAATAGCATAGAACGGTGAACAGGATAGGATGGGGGTGTGGGTGACGCGTCTTGTGATGTGTGTAGCTGCGATTAAGGATTGAGTGTTGTCAGTTGGCAGGGAGCTGTATGTGCGGTGACACTCACCTCTTCTGCCTCAGTCTCATACCGTTTCAATATGAAAGCCCCTTTTTATACGTGGGTAGATTTTCCTGTTAGGGAATTTAAATTCCCTTAGAGGATAAATAAGCAGTATACCTCACACTGCTGGAATACACAACAGCACAGTGCAGAATATAACATGCAGAGCACATATATTGCTACCATTGTCAAGCTGAAAGGGTTAATGGCAAAACATTTTAATGAGATATTGAGTTCAATTTCTTTGTACGCTTTGGGACTGCTAGTTCAATTTGGGAATAACATATTCCCCACTTTGGGACAGAACCTACAGTATACACCTGACTGAGAATATTTTCCTTGTGAGTATTTTTTATGCTCTGATAAAATGTGAATTTCATATGGAACAAAAATATGAAAGTGTTAATTAGGGCGAGGCTGGCACTGCCGGTGCCCGCGCTGTACCTGTGCTGTAAATACATGGCATGGTGTTGTAGTGTGTGTGAGGGGGAGGCTGGCACTGCCGCTGCCCACGCTGTACTGTACCTGTGCTGTGTATACAGTATATGTGTAGTAGTGTGTGTGAGGGGGAATCTTTTTTTTATTTTAAATACAAAAATACAAAACAGAAAGCAGCCGAGAATTGACATAAAACATTACATTTTATCTTAGAGAGATTCCCTTTTCAAGATACTAAACGTATTCTACCCAACCCTCAGATTCCCCCTTTTATATCACTTTACTGATAGCATAATAACCAAAGGTAAAATTTTATTAAGTCTAAATAGATATTTTAAAAACACATATACATTATTAAAAATTCCTATTGCTATGAGTGGTGGATGTTTGGTCACAGATCAAACGGTATAATACCTTATGTGCACATATCTTGACTAACAGAGTCACAGCTGTATCTCAGGTCTCTTGACCAAAAGCTCAGAATCGCAGGTGTGTATTGATAGGTATTAATCACAACGTAATCACAAGAGAAACAGAACAAAATCTCTATGTGTACTATGAGGTAGGTATTAGGAGGTGTGGATAAGGGTGGGTGGTAAGCACAAACGGAAACCATATGCAGATATAGTGCAATGCTAATGTCACTGTGCTGTTATGGCATATGAAATCTATCTATTTGTCATTGAGTGTACGACAATGATGTGAAACTGTATTGGCCACTGTTATCTCTAGGTTAATCTACGTGTTATTGGGATCATTCTGTAAGGTATTTTACATAAAGATGGGGAAAGACTTACATGCTTCTGTATCGAACTTCTAGGAGTTTTATGACAGAGTTAAAAAAAAACTCCAACAAAACGATGTTTAAACTAATCCCTCAGTATATAAATGTACTCATAACTTTCCTTCTGTAATACTTACACACGTGAACTACATCAATAGATTTAGATGATTATGGCGAACGCAACAGGAATAAGCATGACCATCTTGTCCCTAAATTTGAGCTACAAATGGATATCTGACTCTTAGTACCTGCTAGACCTCCCATATCTGGTCTTATCGCTTTCATCCCCCTGTCACTAATACAAATATCAATCGTTTATACGGCAGCTTTGATGTCAAGTCCGTGATTCCATATTTCACATCTTTGATATGGTAAAGGATAGTCACAACCCCCTGATAATCTATAAAACTCTTCCATGGATGCTTTGAAAACTTTATGTTTATGTTAGAGAACCCATCTCTGTCAAACATATGTTCTTATCTCTAGATTCCAATCCGTTTTAACAACAGGCCTGGCTAAGGGGTTAATAGGCCAGAAACAATTTCTTTGTACTTTTAAAATCCAAATCCAATTAAGTTCCCTTTGAAGCTCAGCACCAAACCATGAAAAGTCCTGACCTGTTACAAATCCAATATATTGTATTTTTTAACTCAAGCTGTAGCTCATAAACCCCTGAAGCACCAGATGGATTCAAATACATAATATCTCATGATACTATCATGACATCACCTTTCCCACTATGGGACTTTAAAAAAATTTTTTTTTTTAAAGTGTAGATCCCAAAATCCTATGTTCAAACGATACTTTAGTAATTAAACATTGTCACGGGAGACCAGGTTATTTACACATTTTTTAACGGGATCATACTTTGAGCAAAACAAGGTAATAAAATAAATTGTAATTTATTTGCATAAATTCACTTGCACACAATGATACACAAAATACAGACAAAAACACACACTTACTTTGGCACTGGGGTTGAAAACTAGACTTTCCTAGGTGAAGGGAACTCTATGGGAGAGTTTTACCCTGACCAGGACTTAGCCCAGAATCTCCTGGAACTCAAATCGGCATAAAGTTCCACACGCCACCGCTACGTTCTCTTCTGAGAACTTGGCCCTCCTGACCGCGAATAACTCAAAATCTCCTGGAACTCAAATCGACATGAAATTCCAGCCGCGTCCGCTACAATCGTTTCTGAGAACATCGGGACTAGACGCTGACAGACAGGATTTTCAGGCTTGAAATCAAAGCCGGTTGCTCTGCTATTTGTAGAACACAACAAAGTGGCCACAAGGGGTCACTAAAAGTCCCTTAATGTTGCACTCAAGTAATGATGTAATATATTGTATACATAAAGTAGCAGTTAAATAGCTGATATACCACAAGATCCAAATTTGAAGCAGACCAATTAATAGGTCCCACAAAGCCAAATGTAACAGGGCAAACAATTATGTGAATTTTAATACAAAATAAAACCCGACGAAAATCATAAAATGACAACTATAGTAAATAAATAAAAAGTTCCCTTAGTGGCGAAACGGAGGTATAGTGGAGCTGAGTGCTGGTATAGTACTGAACCCGCAGCCTCAAAGAAGCTGCAGTGATGTATCCACCAGAATATAGTTACTCCGCTAGATGCCTCGCTATAGTAACGTGCAGTAAAACACCGGCTAGATTATAATTAATCTAATCCGGCTAAAGATAGGAAATGACAAAACAGATGTTGGTGATAAACAGTACTATGTCACAACTAGATACTAGTCAAGATCCTAATAGTCAGGCAAGCTGTGGTATAGTATATGCCCAGGTTTGGTGCAGATCAGGACTTAGTGAATATATAGTGTATACACAGTAAGTAATCAAGGCTGTAATCTGACACATCCCTTAGGCTACAATGAGCAGGAAGTATACAACCTGACTGCAGAGTGGGTGAAGGCAGCAGTGTTGAGAGTGCCTGGTAACAAAAAAAAAAACACACCAAATAGCAGGAATAGCTGTGTGTGCACGCTCCGTCTCGCCAGCTGTGACCGTTAGTGTAGTGACGGCACTTTGCCCCGATGACCGTTTCGCGCGGCTCACACACTTCTTCACAGGGGGAGCCGCATGAAACGGTCGTCGGGGCATAGTGATGTCACTACACGTCTCTACACTGACGGAAAAAGCTGGCGAGACGGAGCGTGTACACTATATATTATATAAATATATGTGAATACATACTATTCCTGCTATTTGGTGTGTTTTTTTTTAATTTGAGTTCCTATTCTGGTGTCAGGGATGGAGTGAGTGTATATATTCCCTACAAATCCCTAGCCTCATTCCTGGCACACATGAGAAAAATACTTTAAAACTTTTTAAAACACTGCAAACATGCTCAGCTTTATAACCTCAGCTCGAGCACCTTCCTGAACCCTTACTCTAGGCTACGGATACCTGGGCATGTACGCGAGTACCTCTGCTATACTGGGGAATCCCTGCTATACTAAGGACTCTGTGCATACCTGCAGATATATTTTAACCCCTTCCCATACCCGTTTACCTTGTCTGGAAGATGCTGCAGCAGGGACTCTGGCGGTGAGTCGTAAGAACATTTCCAGGGTCCGAGGTTGGCGGAGTAATGCGCTTAGCTGAATCCGAAGATATCACTCAATCTCCAGGATACAACTTTTGGGGTATCCCCTAATTCCGGAACCCCGGATTAATTCTTTAATTTCTCAAAATCAGTACACAGTTGCAATAATACATTTTCGACATCTGGTCCCAGAGCTGACATTCTAAGACCCTAACACACTGGTAAGGATTAACCAAGTGGGGTTGACCTTTATTGATGAGCCTGGTTAACCCCTACACCAAGCATGTCAAACTCAAATGCTAACAAG
>WSYH01002955.1:37655-49947 GCA_036426205.1 Ascaphus truei
GAGAGAGGCAGAGAGAGAGAGGCAGAGAGAGAGAGAGAGGCAGAGAGGCAGAGAGAGAGAGGCAGAGAGAGAGGCAGAGAGAGAGAGGCAGAGAGAGAGGCAGAGAGAGAGAGGCAGAGAGAGAGGCAGAGAGAGAGAGGCAGAGAGAGGCAGAGAGAGAGAGGCAGAGGCACAGGGACAGAGGCACAGGGATAGAGGCACAGGGACAGAGGGACAGAGGCACAGGGACAGAGACAGAGGGACAGAGGCACAGGGACAGGGGCACAGGGACAGAGGCACAGGGATAGAGGCACAGGGACAGAGGGACAGAGGCACAGAGACACAGGGACAGGGGCACAGGGACAGAGGCACAGGGACACAGGGACAGAGGCACAGGGACACAGG
Organism: Ascaphus truei; assembly: GCA_036426205.1. Taxonomy (NCBI): domain Eukaryota; kingdom Metazoa; phylum Chordata; class Amphibia; order Anura; family Ascaphidae; genus Ascaphus; species Ascaphus truei. The sequence goes on from WSYH01002955.1 coordinate 38,040, forward strand.
CACAGGGGCACAGGGACAGGGGCACAGGCACACAGGGACAGAGGCACAGGGACAGAGGCACAGGGGCACAGGGACAGAGGCACAGGGACAGGGATCTGCTCTGCAGTCTCTGCTCCTAGGAGGGGGATTTAACGTGCAGCAACTCTGACACCTTGCTCTTCTCCTGTCCTCCGCGTGGCAGTGAATGTCACGACACTGGCATCAGTGACATCACTTCACTCTCCCCACTCTTTCTGCACACTTTACCTTGTATGTGTATGATTCACACACACGCACGCGCGCACGCACGCACGCACGCACGCACACACACACACACACACACACCTCCGCCCCCGTGTCCTCCCACACACGGCACGAGTGCAGATTGACTGCACTCGGCCACCGTACGCCTCCAGCCCCTGCAGGACAGATTTTACTTCCGCCCGTGCTACTCGCTTCCCCCACACCCGCTCTCGCTTCTCCCGCGGTGAGCGGGCCGCAAAAATATCCGTTGCAGGCCGCATGCGGCCCGCGGGCCGCATGTTTGACATGCCTGCCCTACACCATCACAACCGGTGCCTATGGGTTAGCTCGGGCAACCTGTTTGGACATCGTTTCCAAATGTAAAAAGCACATTACATTTTAATAAAGTATATTGTACTATACTTCTGAGTCTTGGGGAAAAGGGGACGGAAAGGGGAAAATGTTGTAGTTTTATTTCTATCTGCCTTATTCCCCACACACTTTCTCTTGGAATAAGACTGGACTCTCAGATTCCCCGCTCAACCTTATACATGGTTTGGGCACCCACAAACCCTATACTGGTTGTGGGTCACCTTGGCATTAGCAGGGGTACCCCCCTTTACCTAGGGATTCCCTCAGCTACAGGAATAGAGGTTTTATGCCTGTGCCCAATTCTCCTTTCTGGGCTGAGCTGAAGCAGGGTACCCTAGTGGTGAGTCGCGGTTGCGTTTACAAGGGGAGATATTGCGGGGACAATGTGCCTACATATATCCGTGAATCAGGCATTATTCCCGGGTATATGTTTGGGGGAACCGACAACTACGGACCCCAACCTCCTAGGCACATTCTGTCAACGGTTCCTCTGCAAAAAAAAAACTTGAAACTCATCCCCCAGCAATCCCTGCTCGCTGGCGCGCCCGGAAAGGAAAAAACACAAAAAATACTTTTATTACAGGTAACACATAGTAAAGATACAATGTTACTGGGCCCAAGAGCTAACTCTCTTGGACCCTTATACACAGACAGGGGTAACCAAAACGGGGCTTAATCTTTATTTGAGAGCTTGGTTACCCCCTCCCGTCACAAACATGAACATTGGTTTAGCTTTCCCTATATTCAGTGCTTCTTCTAGAAACTTACACTGTTACATAAAATGTAGCTAAGTATGACGGTGGAGGTATCCAGCCTTCCTAATAAAGGTGAATCCTGGCTGGTTACCCCTAAAAGCTGGGGTCCATAATGTGATGGTGAGGTGGTAACCAGGCTCTAAATAAAGGTCAAGTCCAGTTTTGGTTACCTCTGATCCGAAATTTAGGGTTCAAAAAGTGTCAGCTCTTGAGCCCAGCAACTGTACATGTGTAATGTGTATTTTGAGACCATAAAGAATTTTCGTGTTTATACCTTTCCAGGGATGCCAGCGAGAGGGGATTGCTAGGGGATGAGTTTCAAGGGGGGGTTTGCAGAGAAATTGTTGTCAGAATGTGCTTAGCGAAGGTGGGGTCCGGAGTTGTCGGCTCCCCTAAAAATGTTCCAGAGAATCATGCTTGACACAGGAGGCTATCTGGGGTCACAGGGTGGGTGAGTGGTGTATTGTTGTTTATTAAATACTAGCTGATATACCCGGCGTTGCCCGGGATGTAAATCCGTAATAGGTATTATTATTTATAAATAGTTGAAAAGAAAGATGGAAGAAAATGTAATACGATGTTGTTGTTTAAAAATGGTTTATTGTAAACACACCACAGTACAATGTATATTTTGGTGACATAAGTGATGTAAAAATGTGAGGTGTGTGTCCCGCTAGGGTGTGAGTGGGTGTGAGGCATCGGGTGGGTGTTCAGTACGGGTGGCGTGTGGGTAGTGGAGTGCTGGCTGAGGGTGGGAGTCCCGCTAGGGTGTGAGTGGGTGTGAGGCATCGGGTGGGTGTTCAGTACGGGTGGCGTGTGGGTAGTGGAGTGCTGGCTGTGGGTGGGAGGCGACGGGTGTCTGGTGAGTGCGTGCGGCAGCTGGTCAGTGATGTCGGTGCGTAGGGGTGTGTGTGGCGGGTGGGTGAGGCGGGAGGCGCCGGGTGGGTGGTGAGTGGGTGCGGCGGCTAGTCAGTGATGTACGGGCGGGAGGCGGCGGGTGTGTGTCGAGTGTGACAGGTGGGTGATAGGCGGCAGGTGTCTGTTGAGTGAGGGCGGCGGCTGTGGCGCGCAGGGGTGTGAGGTGGCGGGTGGCTGAAAGGCAGAGGCGGGAGGCGGCGGGAGTGTGGGCAGCGAGTGGGTGAAAGGCAGAGGCGGGAGGGCGGGTGAAGGGCAGAGGTGGGAGGTGGCGGGAGTACGGGCAGTGGGTGATGAAAGGCAGGGGCGGGAGGGGGGTGAAAGGCAGGGGCAGGAGGGGCGTGAAAGGCAGGGGCGGGAGGGGATTGAAAGGCAGGGGCGGGAGGGGGTTGAAAGGCAGGGGTGAAGGCAGGGGAGGGGGAGGAAGGCAGGGGGAAAGAGGGGTGTCACTGTGCGTCTGTCCCTGTGTGTGTCATTGTTTCTGCCCCTGTGTGTGTCAGTGTGTCTGTCCCTGTGTGTCTGTCCCTGTGTGTCTGTACCTGTGTGTGTCAGTGTGTCTGTCCCTGTGTGTGTCATTGTGTGTGTCAGTGTGTCTGTCCCTGTGTGTGTCAGTGTGTCTGTCCCTGTGTGTCTGTCCCTGTGTGTGTCCGTGTGTGTGTCAGTGTGTATGTCAGTGTGTATGTCAGGGTGGGGAGGGGGGGGTCAAAAACGGAGCTGGGGGAGGGGTCAAAAACGGAGCTGGGGGAGGGGTCAAAAACGGAGCTGGTTGAGGGGTCAAAAACGGAGCTGGGGGAGGGGTCAAAAACGGAGCTGGGGGGGTCAAAAACGGAGCTGGGGGGGGGGGGGCAAACACCCCCCCCTCCCCCCCCACCTCCAGCAGTAGCAATTCCTCACCTCAGGCAGCAGCAGCAGTGTGGCCAGGGGTTGGGGACCCCTGGGTTAGAGCGCACCGGCCAATGAGAGCCGTGGGGGGGCGAGCAATCCGGAGGGGTGAGACATATGTGTGTGTATATACTGTTAGACCACACCGGCCAATGAGAGGTGTGTGGGGGCAGGTGGGCCAAGGGAGCCATCTCATTGGCCTGAGGCTGAGTGACAGGCCATAGGTCCAATGTGATTGCCCCTAGACACAGGGACATACAATGGTTTCAACAATATAGATATAGATTATAATGGTTTATTGGGGGCCTAGGAGGTGGGTAGTGGGGCTGCTGTGTGTATTTTTTAAATTGTGGATAGCGGGGTTGGGTGAAGGGGGTATTGTCCCCAAGGATGGGTGTTTAGGCCTACCGGGTGGGTAGTGGGGGAGGGTGGGTTAACCCTTAATTACTATAGCGGTTACTAACCGCTAGGTGATTAAGGGGTTAGGGCATTAGATTGTCTTTTTTTTTATTGTTCTGTATTGTTTGTAGCAACGGAGGACATGGACGTTGATGAGGATGAGGACGGCCTTCATCGTGGCAGCCTGGCAGGGGTGAGTGAGAGATTTATTTACTTTATTTATGCTGCTTAATGTTGTATTTTAAATGGGCAAATGCACTATTATCCATATCTAGACAGGACCCCGGTACTGAGGTGGGTAAGTAGCAAACCACGCGCCCACAGCAGCGGAAGCGTGACTGATAGGCGGATTGTCAAACGTAGCCGGGTCTGGGTTGGAGAGAGTGGGTTAGTGGATACTTGCCAAGGTCATGGAAGGGATAGTTCAGAATAGTCAAAGTCATTTAGCCGTGATCTGGGGTTGGAGAGGTCAGAATTGTGAAAGTCTGTATAGCCATGGTCTGGGGTTGGAGAGGTCAGAATTGTGGAAGTCCGTATAGCCATGGTCTGGGGTTGGAGAGGTCAGAATTGTGGAAGTCCGTATAGCCGTGGTCTGGGGTTGGAGAGGTCAGAATTGTGGAAGTCCGTGTAGCTGTGATCTGGGGTTGGAGAGGTCAGAATTGTGGAAGTCCGTATAGCCATTGTCTGGGGTTGAAGAGGTAAGAATTGTGGAAGTCCGTATAGCCATGGTCTGGGGTTGGAGAGGTCAGAATTGTGAAAGTCTGTATAGCCATGGTCTGGGGTTGCAGAGGTAAGAATTGTGGAAGTCTGTATAGCCGTGGTCTGGGGTTGGAGAGGTAAGAATTGTGGAAGTCCGTATAGCCGTGGTCTGGGGTTGGAGAGGTCAGAATTGTGGAAGTCAGTATAGCCATGGTCTGGGGTTGGAGAGGTCAGAATTATGGAAGTCCGTATAGCCGTGGTCTGGGGTTGGAGAGGTCAGAATTGTGGAAGCCCGTATAGCCATGGTCTGGGGTTGGAGAGGTCAGAATTGTGGAAGTCTGTGTAGCCGTGGTCTGCGGTTGGCGAGGTCAGAATTGTGGAAGTCCGTATATCCATGGTCTGGGGTTGGAGATATCCGCAAGGTCGAGGGTAAGCCGGGGTCAGTATCCAGAGAGATTCCAAGGTCTATGCCTCACCAGTGCAGTGTATGTGCGCATATTATATAATGAAAGCACTTCACTTATGTCTGCACTAGGTGGTTCGCTGTGTGCTCCCTGACCCTATAAGGTTACCTGAGGTCGCATCTGCTATAGTGGCTGCACTGACAGCACAATACTCCGACTCAGGTATCCGGTGGACTCAGATCAGTTTGATTCATCTCACCCACCATCTGGTCGTACTGTGGCACCCTTGACACACTAGAAATAAAGAACCATAGACACCCACACCAGACTCTGTTAATCAAGTTTATTATTCATTTATTGAATGGTACACCAGTACGTCTGTATATTAATCCACAGTACAGCTCAGCCCTGTTATAACGCGGATCCGCTTATAACGCGATGCCAGCGTGGCTCCCAATTTTCATATTTATGACTATTTTACAACACGATTATTGTATTATTTCTAACGAGATCCGCTTATAGCGCGATGTGATTCTTTGGACCCCAAGCACAGCGTTATAAGGGGGTTAAGCTATATATACCCACCTTGCTCACATGCATGAGAATTCCCTTTTCTATCTATCAAGATAACAGACCCTATCTAGGGATTGCTTTTTAGTGGAGTTTAAATACTCATTTTTACATCCACTACTTTCTATAGGATCCTGAGCACATATGGCACTCGGCCATTAGATCCAATACACCTTCAGTTTGTCATTTTATCACCCATTATTTTAGCTTGTTGTATTAATAAATATCATATTTTCACGACTACACCAAACATCAGAGCGTACGTTTGAGTGCTTCGCTTGGGGTACTTCTCTTCTACATTTATCCAAGGTCAAGCCGGGTCGGTACACGAAGGGGTAAAATGCAAGGTAAACGCAAGACAAGGAGCAGGACACAACGGACGTAGGTTCCTAAGACTTGGTGCCCCAGCAATTGCCAAACCAATTGCTTCCATAGTCAACTCTATTCTGTCTGCAGGCCATATCCCTAAGACCTGGAAAACTGCCAGAGTTGTCCCAATCTTCAAAAGTGGGGACAAAAACACTGTCTCAAACTACAGGCCAATCTCCCTTCTCCCAACTCTATCCAAAGTCATGGAAAAATGTGCTCACTCCCAATTAAGCGATTACTATAACAAGACAAATTTCCCTAGCCAATTCCAATCTGCCTTTCGCCCCAAACACTCCACCATAACTACCCTGCTCAAAGAACTAGATTGGTCATCACTAGAGTCTAGGCGCAAAGTTCACCTTTCCTGTCTTACCTTTAAATTCTTCATGGGCAAGCTACCCAGCTATCTGAACAAGCTCCTCACCCCTACCACTTGCAGCACTTATCATCTGAGATCAGACTCCAAAAGACTGTTCATGGTCCCAAGGCTCAACAAAGTATCCGGACGTTCCTCCTTCTCCTACCATGCACCCCAAAACTGGAACAACCTACCAGAGACACTCACATCCACCACCAGTCTAAGTTCTTTCAAATCTAAGGCTGTCTCACACTTTAATCTGGTCTGTAACTGTTTCATACGCCCATAATATATATTTTCTTTAACTATGCACGCAATGTCTTGTATATAATGTATACCCTGTTCATTTATGTAACTGTATTTGTAACCATGTATTATTTGTTTTACTCTGTGCCCAGGACATACTTGAAAACGAGAGGTAACTCTCAATGTATTACTTCCTGGTAAAATATTTTATAAATAAATAAATAAAAGTTTGCAATGAAATCCAGTGTGGAATGGAACGGGGTCAACTCACTGGTGCAGTATTCCTAGATTTTGCAAAGGCTTTTGATACTGTTGATCATGCTATCCTGCTTAACAAACTCCAGAGCTCTGGAATAGGGAAGCATGCTTTAAACTGGTTTCAGTCCTACCTATCAGGTAGACCTCAACATGTGTCCATCTCTGGCTCTAACTCTAACCCCCTGGACATCACCTGTGGTGTCACGCAAGGCTCTGTTCTGGGGCCCCTACTCTTCTCAGTGTTCATCAATGATCTTCCAACAGCTTGTTAGAAAGCCTCAATACACATGTATGCAGATGACACAATCCTATATGCACACAACCATAGCCTCTCTGACCTTCAACACAAACTTCAGTCTGACTTTTTCAGACTCGAAAACTGGATTTCCCAAAACAAACTGTTTTTAAACACTGACAAGACTGTAACAATGGTATTTGGGACCAAGACTAAATTTTTAAAGCTTCCAGCGACTGAGCTCCCGATTAGAACCAACACTAACACCACCCTAACTCCTGTTACTAGTTTTAAATACCTGGGCATATGGTTTGACTCCCACTTAACATTCGGGATGCACATTGATACCCTGACAACCAAGACCTATGCCAAACTAGGGGTACTTTACAGGAACAAATCCTCCCTAAGTCTCCTGGTCAGAAAACGTATCGCGCAGCAGATGCTAATGCCAATTATTGACTATGGAGAAATAGTATATGGCTCAGCACCTCAAACCCACCTTAGCAAACTTGACACCCTCTACAATTCAATCTGTCGTTTTACATAGTTTTACATAGTAGTTACATAGTTATATAGTAGATGAGGTTGAAAAAAGACTTCCGTCCATGAAGTTCAACCTATGCTAAATTTAGACAACAGATACTTTATCCTATATCTATACTTATTGATCCAGAGGAAGGCAAACAAAAAAAACGATTAAGGGGAAAAATTAATTCCTTCCTGACTCCAAGAATTGGCAATCGGATTAATCCCTGGATCAACATCCTTCCCATGTATACTTATTTGGTATATCCCTGTATACCTTTCTCATCTAAAAAGATGTCCAACCTTTTTTTGAACAAATCTATTGTATCTGCCATCACAGTCTCCATGGGTAATGAATTCCACATTTTAACTGCCCTTACTGTAAAGAACCCTTTCCTTTGTTGCTGGTGAAATTTCCTTTCCTCCAACCTTAAGGGGTGGCCCCGAGTACTTTGTATTGCCCGTGGGATGAATAGTTCTTTTGAAAGCTCCTTGTATTGTCCCTGAATATATTTGTATCTAGTTATCATATCCCCTCTTAGACGCCTCTTTTCTAATGTAAATAAATCTAATTTAGCTAGCCTCTCCTCATAAGTTAGAATGTCCATCCCCTGTATTAATTTGGTGGCTCTTCTCTGCACTCTGTTTAGTTCCATAATGTCTTTTCTTAGGATTGGTGCCCAAAATTGTACTCCATATTCAAGGTGTGGTCTTACTAATGCTTTGTAAAGGGGCATAATTATGTTTACTTCCCTTCCATCCATTGCCCGTTTGATGCAAGATAAGATCTTGTTTGCCATTCAGCTACTGCATGACATTGGGCACTATTGCTAAGCCTGCTGTCTACAAGCACTCCTAAATCCTTCTCCATCAAGGATTTCCTCAATATATCTCCATTTAATTTGTAAGTCGCCTTTTTATTCTTGTTTCCCAAATGCATGACCTTACATTTATCTGTATTAAACCTCATCTGCCATTTACCTGCCCACGTTTCCAGTCTCTCCAAGTCCTTCTGAAGAGAAATTACATCCTGCTCTGATTCTATTACCATACACAATTTAGTATCATCAGCAAAGATGGAGACTTTGCTCTCGATCCCAACCTCAAGGTCATTAATAAACAAGTTAAAAAGCAGGGGTCCCAGTACCGATCCCTTAGGTACTCCACTCACGACTTTAGCCCAACCTGAAAAAGTTCCATTTATGACAACCATCTGTTGTCTGTCCTTTAACCAGTTTTCAATCCAGGTGCATATATTATTACTGAGTCCAACTTTCTTTATTTTGTACACCAACCTCTTGTGTTAAACAGTATCAAAAGCCTTTGCAAAATCTAAGTAGACCACATCAACTGCATTACCCAGGTCTAAATTCCTACTTACCTCCTCAAAGAAACAAATAAGGTTAGTTTGGCAGGATATATCCTTCATAAATCCATGCTGACTATTACTAATAATTTTGTTTTCCATTAGGTATTCCTGAATATTATCCCGTATTAAACCTTCAAGTAGTTTCCCTACTATTGAAGTCAGGCTTACAGGTCTGTAATTTCCCTGTTGTGATCTAGCTCCCCTTTTAAATATAGGCACCACATCTGCTTTACGCCAATCTTGTGGTACTGAGCCTGTGGAAATGGAGTCCTTGAATATTAAATATAATGGTTTTGCTATTACTGAGCTTAACTCCTTGAGAACTCTTGAATGTATACCATAGGGGCCAGGTGCCTTATTAACTTTAATTTTTTCAAGTCGCTTATGAACTTCTTCCTCAGTTAACCAATTGTTCATTAATATGGAGGTTGTGGCTTCCTCCTGTGGCGCTACTATTGAACTTGATTCTTCCCTGGTAAACACAGAGGCAAAGAATTTGTTTCATACCTCAGCTTTTTCCTTATCTACCAATAATCTGCCTACCCATCTCACACTGAAAGGGTCTTATATTTTCTTTTCTCATTTTTTGTTAAGGCACTTAAAGAGTTTTTTAGGGTTGAGCTTACTTTCTATTGCAATCCTTTTTTCATTATCCATTTTTGCTAATTTGATTGCCCTTTTACAATTTTTGTTTTGTTCTCCAATGCAACTACTGTATAACACACATCACTGCGAAATGCTCAAAGAACTAGACTGGTGATCACTCGAGTCTAGGCGCAAAGTTCACCTTTCCTGTCTTGCCTTCAAATTCTTTATGGGCAAGCTACCCAGCTACCTGAACAAGCTCCTCACCCCTACCACATGCAGCACCTATCACCTGAGATCAGACTCCAAAAGACTGTTCATGGTCCCAAGGCTCAACAAAGTATGCGGTCGCTCCTCCTTCTCTTACAGTGCACCCCAAAACTGGAACAACCTACCAGAGACTCTCACATCCACCACCAGTTTAAGTTCTTTAAAAACTAAGGCGGTCTCACATTTTAACCTGGTCTATAACTGTTTCATACGCCCATAATATATATTATCTGTAACTGTGCATGCAATGTCTTGTATATAATGTATACCCTGCTCATTTATGTAACTGTATTTGTAACCATGTATTATTTGTCTTAACTCTGTGCCCAGGACATACTTGAAAACGAGAAGTAACTCTCAATGTACTACTTCCTGGTAAAATATTTTATAAATAAATAAGGCTACAAGAGGTTGTGCTCAGCAAGGTATGACAGCAACTGCAGGGTACTTATGGGAAACAGGAACCAGTAGCAAAGGAGGCGGAGCTGAGGCGCGGCCTCCGCGGAGGCAGGGATTGGCTGCAGGAGACAAGTGGGCTAATTGAATACTTGCCACGCAGCTGGGGAGAGGTGCACGTCGTCACGTGTGCTTGCCGCGCGTGAGAGAAGCGTGGGGCGTCCGAGGGGTCGTAGATAAGCTCCGTGGCACACTAGAAGAACTGCGCGTGCGCGCGCGCGCTCTGTAAGCAGAGCGGAGGTGCGCCCACGCACTGGTGTCAGAGCAGAGGTCTGAGATAAGAAAGGTAAGGAGGGAACCCGTCGCAAAGTACGTGTTCCCCGATTCCTTACAGATATTTTATGTATGTTAGGGGGGTAGAGGGGTTGTTAAGGGCACAGAGGTGGGTGTGTTGTGTATTGCAATGTTTTTTGGGGACAATTGTCCCCAATAAACATGCTATTGTGCCTTAACCCCTTTATTGCCTTAGCGGATAGCCGCTAAGGTAATGTAGCTGCTTTAATGCATTTTTATTAATAGTGTGCGGGAGCAGGGGGTCTCCTGAGCTGAACCGCATTAGTTTCAGCCTCGGGGACCCCCTAATTCATGAGATACAGGCCCCGTTATGGGGTGACGGTATCCCCTGCAGAATTTAAATCCCCCGGTCATGTGATGCGGGAGCTTTAAAAGCACAGGGGGATACCGGCACCCCATAACGGGGCCTGTATCTCATTAAGTAGGGGGTCCCCCAGGCTGAAACCAATGCGGTTCAGCTCAGGAGACCCCCTGTACACGTACACTATTATTAAAATGTATATTTATGCTTCACGATCACCTGTAAGAGCCATGCATGGAGACGCAGCGTCTCCATGCCGTTCTTACAGGCGGGTTTTTTTTCTATTAGCTATCGCATTTTACAAGTTTAAGCAAGATAGGGGGGGGGAAGGGGGGAAAGCTTGTGCAATTGAGCATATTTTTGCTCGGCCTGACCAAAACGCCATGAACTTGTTAGTGAATCCATCTTTTGGCTTCACTTTTTATCGGCTGAGCAAAAATGTTCCAATCGGTCGCAAAAACGCGCTGCTTAGTGCCCCCAAAGATACCCCATGTGACAAAGGCCTGGGGCGGATTCAGTATGGGCCTGGGGGGTTGGGTAGTTAAAGCTGCAATTCAGGCAATACAGTATCCTGCATGTGTGTTTTTTTAATAAATCAGTTCTGTAGTAAGTAAAAATACTTTTAGCATTTTCTGTTTTAAAAAAAACACTTTGAAAGACCAATTTTTTTGTATTCTATTTTAACAAGCATGCTTGTTCCTATAGCAACAATTTACATTCCCCATATGTAAAGATGTCGCCAAACTTTGCTGATCAATAGACGGAGAACGAATTGACCGGCAGCTATGCAGTTCTTTAGGTAATTAGAGATTGCCCACATGAAACTATTGAAGTAAAAAAAAAAAAAAAAAGGCTGAACTGCAGCTTTAAGTATGGGTCTGGGGGTGGGGTTAAGTATGGGTCTGGGGGGGTTAAGTATGGACCTAAGGGGTAAAGTACAGTATGGGACTAAAATGAATTACAGTACCTCTCTTCAACCGGTTCGCATGGGGGCCTTCGATCGGTCAGCGAGGGGACTTTCAACTGGCCCACAGGATGAGCCTTAAACCGTCCCACGGGGGGGTCTTCAACCGGCCCGTGCTTCAACTGGCAAGGGGGGCCTTAAACTGGCCGGAGTAGGGGGGCTTCAATTGGCAGGCTTGGGGCTGGTTTCAGAGGGGAGATAGAAGGCACGTGGGTGGGTGACTGACTGCCTGGGTGACTGACTGCCTGGGAGGGTGACTGCCTGGGTGGGTGACTGCCTGGGTGGGTGACTGCCTGGGTGGGTGGGTGACTGCCTGGGTGGGTGACTGCCTGGTGGGTGACTGACTGCCTGGGTGGGTGACTGCCTGGGTGGGTGACTGACTGCCTGGGTGGGTGGGTGACTGCCTGGGTGGGTGACTGACTGCCTGGGTGAGTGAGTGACTGACTGGCTGGGTGGGTGA
>WSYH01002955.1:58501-75236 GCA_036426205.1 Ascaphus truei
ATGCCTTGATTGTCGTCCACGTGCGGTATCGTATTGCCATTTATTTTGTACAAGATTTGCACCCAATTTTTCTATTCAGACGGAGTGCCTATGGTTCTTTATTACCTGCTATATATATATATATAATATTAATATATATATAATATATATATATATATAAAGATAGAGAGTGAGAGGTGAGGGGGGGGGAGCATGAAAGATGGAAAAGAGGGATAGACAGAGAGAAAAGGAATATATCTACCACAGGGGGGCCAACTCCAGTAATCAGGGGCCACCAATGTGTCACATTTAAGGAAATCAGTCGCCAGCACAGATGGCCCAATCAGTGGCTCAGAATAAGCCACTGATTGAGCCACCTGTGCTGAAGCTCAGACTGATTGAGCACCCTATGTGAAGCTGGGACTGATTGAGCCACCTGTACTGAGCAGGGGGACTTATTGAGCCATCTATGCTGAATCTTGGACTGATTGAACCTTTTGTGCTGAAGCTTGGAATGATTGAGACACTGGCTTGAAGCAGGACTTATTGAGCCACCTGTGTGGAAGCAGGGACTTATTGAGCCATCTGTGCTGAATCTGGGACTGATTGAACCATTTGTGCTGAAGCTGGGACTGATTGAGCCACTGTGCTGAAGCTGGGACTGAGCCCCTCGTGCTGAAGCAGAGACTGATTGAGAACACTGTGTGAAGCTGGGATGATTGATTGAACACCTGTTTGAAGTAGAGACTGATTGGCACCACCTGTGCTGACGCTAGGACAGATTGAGCCACTGTGCTGAATCTGGGACTGATTGAACCTTCGTGCTGACGCTGGGAATGATTGAGCCACCTGTGCTGAAGCGGGGACTGATTGAGCCACCTGTGTGAAGCTGGGACTGATTGAGCACCTGTGCTGAAGCAGGCATATCCGAAATGGACTTGTTGGTGGCCCTTGAGTTTACCACTCCTGATCTAGAGATCCAAGAGGAGAACAAGACGGGGATGGTGCGGGGCCACATAGAAGGGGAGGAGCAGCAGGTGTGGGGGCCACATGGAAGGGGAGGAGCAGCAGGGTGCAGGGCACATAGAAGGGGAGGAGCAGCAGGGTGTGGGGGCCACATGGAAGGGGAGGAGCAGCAGCAAGTGCGGGGCCACATGGAAGGGAGGAGCAGCAGGGTGTGGGGGCAATGAAGGGGGGGCAGCAGGGTGGGGGTCCAATGGAAGGGGAGAGCAGCAGGGTGTGGGGGCCACATGAAGGGGAGGAGACAGAGGTGTGCGGGGCCACATGAAGGGAGGAGCAGCAGGGTGTGGGGGCCACATGGAAGGGGAGGAGCAGACGGGTGTGGGGGCCACATGGAAGGGGAGAGCAGCAGGGGTGAAGGGCCAATGGAAGGGAGGAGCAGTGGGTGTGGGGGCCACATGGAAGGGTAGGAGCAGCAGGGTGTGGGGGGGGCACATGGAAGGGAGGAGCAGCAGGGTGTGGGGGGACATGGAAGGGAGGAGCAGCAGGGTGGGGGGCCACAGGAAGGGGAGGAGCAGCGGGGTGTGGGGGCCATGGAAGGGGAGGAGCAGCAGGGTGTGGGGGCCACATGGAAGGGGAGGAGCAGCAGGGTGCGGGGGCACATGGAAGGGGAGGAGCAGCAGGGTGCGGGGGGCACATGGAAGGGAGGAGCAGCAGGGTGTGGGGGGGCACATGGAAGGGAGGGGAGCAGCAGGGGTGTGGGGGCCATATGGAAGGGGAGGAGCAGCAGGTGGGGGCCACATGGAAGGAGGGGAAGCAGAGGTGCGGGGCCACAGAGGGAGGAGCGAGCAGCGGGTGTGGGGGCCACATGGAAGGGAGGAGCAGCAGGGTGTGGGGGCCACATGGAAGGGGAGGAGCAGCAGGGTGTGGGGGCCACACAGGAAGGGGAGGAGCAGCAGGGGGGGGGGGGGCACATGGAAGGGGAGGAGCAGCAGGGCGTGGGGGCCACATGGAAGGGAGGAGCAGCGGGTGTGGGGGCCACATAGAAGGGGAGGAGCAGCAGGGTGTGGAGGCCACATGGAAGGGGAGGAGCAGCGGGGTGTGGGGGCCACATGGAAGGGGAGGAGCAGCAGGGTGTGGGGGCCACATGGAAGGGAGGAGCACAGCGGGGTGTGGGGGCCACTGGAAGGGGGAGGAGCGCAGGGTGTGGGGGGCCACATGGAAGGGAGGAGGAGCCAGGGCAGCAGGGTGGGGGGCCACATGGAAGGGGAGGAGCCAGCAGGGTGGGGGGCCACATGGAAGAGGAGCGCAGGAGCAGCAGGGTGCGGGGGGGCACATGGAAGGGGAGGAGCAGAGGGGTGGGGGCCACATGGAAGGAGGAGCAGCGGGGTGTGGGGGCCACATGGAAGGGGAGGACGCAGCAGCGGGTGTGGGGGCCACATGGAAGGGGAGCGAGCAGCGGGGTTATCTCATGTGTCTCTTTCATTATATGAGGCCAGGCTGAGTAGATTGGTTAGATAATGATAGAGTTTTAATCAGTCATAATATATACACACACAGCAAACACTGCAGGAGCAGGCGCGCACTATACCAACACCTCCTACACCGTGACAGTATACACAGCACAGATACAGCGCGGGCGCAGCGGCCAGTGCCAGCCTCCACCTCACACAACTACTACCCCGGTATACACAGCACAGTACAGCGCGGGCGAGCAGCAGTGCCAGCCTCCCCTCATACACACTACTACACCATGTTATACACACAGGTAAAGCGGGGCACAGCGGCAGTGCCAGTCTCCCCCTCCACACACAGGAAGGGGAGAGGAGCTGTGAGCCAAGATGGCGGCAGACCCTGGAGGAGGAGGGAGAGGAGTGAAACCAGGTCTCAGCTACTCGAATGAGGATAAGAAAGTTTCACGGAAGCTAAAGTGGCAAGAACTTTTGAAAGAAAGAGTCAGAAAATGTGGAAAAAGAGATGAATGAAAATGTTGGGCAGAAAGAAGCTGAGATGGAGAATACTGAAAGTCCCAGCTCAGAACCAGACGGGTAAGAGAACTGCGGCTAAAACCAGCTCAAGGTTTAGTGAAGCCAGGAAAAAAGGCAGGAGCAGAACATGAGGAAAAGGAGACTTGGGGTACAGAAATTGTTATCCCACAAATTAGCACGGACATACACACTATGCACAGGCAACTGCAGTACACATGAGACGAGCGAGCCCAGCAAGCAGCTGCACCTGACGCAGTGACCCCGCAAACAATGTATCTGACGCATGGACCCCGCAAAAAACTGTTCCTGATGCAGTGACCCCGCAAACAACTGTACCTGACACAGTGACCCCGCAAACAACTGTACCTGATGCCGTGACCCTGCATACAGCTGCACCGGAGACAGAGAGAAACTGCATACAACTGCACCTGATACAGAGAGACTACAAGCAGCTGGGGGCGCAGACAGGTGCAGGAATTAGCAGCCACACCCAAGTCAGACACCACAGCAAACGCCACAGGTTGAGAGCCTGAATGATGCTGGCAATACACTTGAGACAGGCAGCAAACAGCTCAGGCACAGGAAGAAAGAGTGTCTGAATAGAAATGGACTGAAGCAGTGGGAGAACGCTGAAGCAGTGAGGCTTTGGAGGCGAAAAGAATGGGAGATTTCTAAAGTGGGAGAGAAATCCAACAGCCTGCAGCAGCAGCAATCAAAGCCATTGGCACAGAAACAGGAGCGGCAAAAGCAAAGTCCTTAGCCTGAAGCAGGAATGGACAGCAAAACCAAAGGAGCGGCCCGAGCCAGCTCCCCCCCAGCAGTCAGAATGGAGTACAAGACGCCCAGGTACATCTTATATTTCATTTGATGATGCCAAGGAAAGCGCAGGAACGTAGTCAGACTGCCTATTGGGGGGATGATGGCTCCTATACCGGACAGATTTGTTGTAGGAAAAGACTTGATCAAAATTCTCTGGCTTCCAACCCAGTGAGGTTTATGCTTTGTACATGCTCCAATAGCAGAACTATGAAGTGAGCTTTAAGACACCAGAAGGGCTAGAAAATTTGGTTCGTTACAGAGAAGAAGTGAAGGATAATCCAGAATGGGAATTCTTTAAAGTATCAGTATCTCGCCCTGGTGAAAGTGGAAGAGTGAATATTATCTTTGATATTGTCGATGTGCGGTGAAGAGATATATTTTGGCTGCAAAGGACAGTGCGAGTTCTGTCTGATCCTGTGAAAAGTATGGATGCTGAGGTTCTAGGAATGGGGCGTACAGTTAAAGTTAATTTAGATACACACACAATGTGGCATGTCACCTCCCAAACGCCCATATATATTGGAAGGGATCGCGCGGGCGATGTTTTTATTGGGGACAGCTAAAAAATGTTTTAAATGTGATTACTCCAGGCACTTTAGCTCAGCATGTGGACAAAATTCAGGTGCACTTTGTGTGGTTCGATTGGTTCATCACAGCTCTTGAGTGTGAACAAGGACATAGTCTGCAAGCTTGCTAAATGTGGTCACTCCTTTAAAGATGGCCAGAAGCCGAACACAACCATTAAGGCAGCAGAAGGAAATGTCTTGTGTACAGAATACAGATCTCCTTGTGATAAAGAGAATACCACAGAGTCATCAGAAGTCTCAACTACACCCTGGGAAGGGTTATAACGTTCTGGTGTGTCTGACCTATACACGCCAGCCCAAGGGGTCAGACGGAGAACAAAGGAGCAGCCGATCGAGCAAAGATGGCGGCGAGTCCCAGCAAAGATGGCGGCGGATAGGAGCAAAGGATAGCAGGACGAGTCCCGCAAAGATGGGCGGGGACGTCAGACAAAGATGCGGCGACCGCAGGGCGAACCCTGCAAAGATGGTCGGCCGAACCCCTGCAAAGATGGCGACGAACCCGCAAAGATGGTGGGCCAGCCCGCAAAGATGGTGGCAACCCAGCAAAGATGGCAATAATGAATGGGAAACAATAAAAGTTAAAAACAAAGATGCCCAAACCAGCCTCAGCTGGAAAGGAACTACAAAACTGTCACAAGAAGAGATCTAGCGCACAATACATATGAGGTGGTGGGTGAAAAGATGGTGACAGCAGAACCGATATGTCGGACGCAGGCTCACAGCAGTCAGGATACTATTTCAGGCATTGAGATGGGCGGACCATCGAATAAGAGAAATCTGCCATAGAGAGGTACCCCCCGGGAGAAAGATATGTCAAAAGAAAAATGGTGCTAAAAAGAAAAAAAAAGGGCGTGATTGACTCACGAAATATGCAAAGTGCCCACTTCCGCTGAAGTGGCAACTATAATGTGACAGTATTAAGAAAACAAAGACCAGGGACTGAAGCCTTCATTCCATAAGGACTTTAATAATGAGGATTTTATCTTTTGAACGGAAAACCGCTTGAACACTACAAGTGACTTATGTGGATGGTGTAAGGCGATGATTGTGGGCCCATCTTTCTGTCCTTTGCGACCAGATAAATGTGATGGTTGTTAGGCATTGTTTACAAAGGGATTTCAGTTATTGCAACGAAGATTAGTGACATAATGCCTGGAAGATGTTAGATGTTAGATGCCTTTTGTTAGATGTTAAAATTGAAGTTGTTGATTACAGACTAATTAACATTTATGTCCCAGAGTAGAAGAGTGAAAAGAAGACGATCTGTGTTTCTTTAAAGGCCGTATTTAAATACAGGAGAAAATAGTGCATTTTGGTGATGATTTTAAATAGTGGGTTCATATGTTCAGGATAGAGGGAAAAACCAGCAGATCATGTATTCAGCTATGATCTCACCTATTTCTGAACACCATATGTGCACTCAAGGCGGTGTTTGGTCACGCTAGAATCTGTAGAACATTCAAAAATCATACAATAAAGGCGCTTGGTCCTTGTTCTTCTTTAACCATGTATAAAGGACTGACTCTAAGAGTCGGAATAGACAAAATTATGCTAAAAAACAAACAAAGTGCAATAGATTGTTATTTTAAAGCCTTTCTGTGGAGTTTTAGGATCACGCTTGTTGGCGGTGACCCTACAAAAATTTGTTGAATAATACAGGATTTTTGATATTCATTTGGAGTGCTGCCTTTGATATTCGTCCACGTGCGGTATCGTATTGCCTATTTATTTGTACAGGATTTGCACCCAATTTTTCTATTCAGACGGAGTGCCTATGGTTCTTTATTACCTGCTATATATATATATATATATATATATATATATATATATATATATATATGTGGCCCCCACACCCCGCTTGCTCCTCCCTTCCATGTGGCCCCCACACCCTGCTGCTCCTCCCCTTCCACCCCCCCATCCCGACCCCCCCTCTCCGGCCCCCCACACCCCGCGTGTCTTCCCCCTTATTGGCCCACACTGCTGCTCCTCCCCCTATGTGGCCCCCACACCCCGTGCTCCTCCCTTCCATGTGGCCCCCACCCCTGCTGCTCTCCCCTTCCCTTCCATGTGGCCCCCACACCCTCGCTGCTCCTCCCCTTCCATGTGGCCCCCACACCCTGCTGTCCTCCCCTTCCATTGTGCCCCCACACCTGCTGCTCCTCCCTGTCCATGTGGCCCCCACACCCTGCTGCTCCTCCCTCCATGTGGCCCCGCCCTCGTGCTCCCTCCTTCCATGGCACCCACACCCTGTGCTCCTCCCCTTCCATATGGCCCCCACACCCTGCTGCTCCTCCCTTCCATGTGCCCCCACACCCTGCTCTGCTCCTCCCTTCCATGTGGCCCCCACACCCGCTGCTGCTCCTCCCCTTCCATGTGGCCCCGCCACACTGCTGCTCTCCCCTTCCATGTGGCCCCCACACCCTGCTGGCTCCTCCCCTTCCATGTGGCCCCCACACCCCGCTGCTCCTCCCCTTCCATGTTGGCCCCCACACCCTGCTGCTCCTCCCCTCCCATGTGGCCCCACACCCTGCTGTCCTCCCCTTCTGGCCCCCACACCCTGTCCTCCCCCTCCATGTGGCCCCCACACCCATGCTCTCCTCCCTTCCTGTGCCCTTCACCCCTGCTGCTCCTCCCCTTCATGTGGCCCCCACACCCCTGCTGCTCCTCCCCTTCCATGTGCCCCCCCACACCCTGCTGCTCCTCCCTTCCATTGGCCCCGCACCCTGTGCTCCTCCCCTTCATGTGGCCCCCACACCTGCTGCTCCTCCCCTTCCATGTGGCCCCACACCCTGCTGCTCCTCCCTTCCATGTGCCCCCCCCACACCCTGCTGCTCCTCCCTTCCATGTGGCCCCCCGCACCTGCTGCTCCTCTCCTCCCATGTGCCCCCCGCACCCTGCTGCTCCTCCCCTCCATGTGGCCCTGCCCACACCTGCTGCTCCTCCTCCCCCATGTGGGCCCCCACACCTGCTGCTCCTCCCCTTCTATGGTGGCCCCCGACACCATACACCGTCTTGTTCTCCATCTTGGATCTCTAGATCAGGAGTGGTAAACTCAAGGGCCACCAACAAGTCCAGTGTAGGATTGCCTGCTTCAGCACAGGGGCTCAATCAGTCCCAGCTTCAGCACAGGTGGCTCAATCAGTCCCAGCTTCAGCACAGGTGGCTCAATCATTCCCAGCGTCAGCACGAAGGTTCAATCAGTCCCAGATTCAGCACAGGTGCTCAATCTGTCTAGCGTCAGCACAGGTGGGTGCAATCAGTCTCTACTTCAGAACAGGTGTTCAACATCCCAGCTTCAGCACAGGTGTCTCACATCGTCTCTGCTTCAGCACAGAGGGCTCAGTCCCAGCTTCAGCACAGTGGCTCAATCAGTCCCAGCTTCAGCACAAATGGTTCAATCAGTCCCAGATCAGCACAGATGGCTCAATAAGTCCCTGCTTCAGCCAGGTGGCTCAAAAAGTCCCTGCTTCAGCACAGGTGTCTCAATCATTCAAGCTTCAGCACAAAAGGTCAATCAGTCCAGATTCAGCATAGATGGCTCATAAGTCCCTGCTTCCGTACAGGTGGCTCAATCAGTCCCAGCTTCAGAATAGGGTGCTCAATCAGTCTGAGCTTCAGCACAGGTGGCTCAATCAGTGGCTTATTCTGAGCCACTGATTGGGCCATCTGTGCTGAAGCACTGATATCCTTAAATGTGACACATTGGTGGCCCCTGATTACTGGAGTTGGCCCCCCTGTGGTAGATATATTCCTTCTCTCTGTCTATCCTCTTTTCCATCTTTCATGCTCCCCCCCCCTCCACCTCTCTATCTTTATTAAGGGGGGGGGGAGCATGAAAGATGGAAAAGAGGGATAGACAGAGAGAAAAGGAATATATCTACCACAGGGGGGCCAACTCCAGTAATCAGGGGCCACCAATGTGTCACATTTTAAGGATATCAGTGCTTCAGCACAGATGGCCCAATCAGTGGCTCAGAATAAGCCACTGATTGAGCCACCTGTGCTGAAGCTCAGACTGATTGAGCACCCTATGCTGAAGCTGGGACTGATTGAGCCACCTGTACTGAAGCAGGGACTTATTGAGCCATCTATGCTGAATCTGGGACTGATTGAACCTTTTGTGCTGAAGCTTGGAATGATTGAGACACCTGTGCTGAAGCAGGGACTTATTGAGCCACCTGTGCTGAAGCAGGGACTTATTGAGCCATCTGTGCTGAATCTGGGACTGATTGAACCATTTGTGCTGAAGCTGGGACTGATTGAGCCACCTGTGCTGAAGCTGGGACTGAGCCCTCTGTGCTGAAGCAGAGACTGATTGAGACACCTGTGCTGAAGCTGGGATTGATTGAACCACCTGTTCTGAAGTAGAGACTGATTGCACCACCTGTGCTGACGCTAGGACAGATTGAGCCACCTGTGCTGAATCTGGGACTGATTGAACCCTTCGTGCTGACGCTGGGAATGATTGAGCCACCTGTGCTGAAGCTGGGACTGATTGAGCCACCTGTGCTGAAGCTGGGACTGATTGAGCCACCTGTGCTGAAGCAGGCATATCCTGACAACTGGACTTGTTGGTGGCCCTTGAGTTTACCACTCCTGATCTAGAGATCCAAGATGGAGAACAAGACGGGGATGGTGCGGGGCCACATAGAAGGGGAGGAGCAGCAGGGTGTGGGGGCCACATGGAAGGGGAGGAGCAGCAGGGTGCAGGGCCACATAGAAGGGGAGGAGCAGCAGGGTGTGGGGGCCACATGGAAGGGGAGGAGCAGCAAGGTGCGGGGCCACATGGAAGGGAGGAGCAGCAGGGTGTGGGGGCCACATGGAAGGGGAGGAGCAGCAGGGTGTGGGGGCCACATGGAAGGGGAGGAGCAGCAGGGTGTGGGGGCCACATTGAAGGGGAGGAGCAGCAGGGTGCGGGGCCACATGGAAGGGAGGAGCAGCAGGGTGTGGGGGCCACATGGAAGGGGAGGAGCAGCAGGGTGTGGGGGCCACATGGAAGGGGAGGAGCAGCAGGGTGAAGGGGCCACATGGAAGGGGAGGAGCAGTGGGGTGTGGGGGCCACATGGAAGGGGAGGACCAGAGGGTTGGGGCCACATGGAAGGGGGAGGGTCAGCAGGGGTGCGGGGGCCAATGGAAGGGGAGAGAGCAGCAGGGTGTGTGGGAGGCCACATGGAAGGGAGGAGCAGCAGGTGTGGGGGCGGCACATGGAAGGGAGGAGCAGCAGGGTGTGGGGGCCAATGGAAGGGAGAGGAGCAGCCGGAGTGTGTGGGGGCCACATGGAAGGAGAGGGCAGCAGGGTGCGGGGCCACATGAGAGAGGAGGAGCAGCAGGGTGTGGGGCCACATGGAAGGGAGGAGCAGCAGGGTGTTGGGGGCCCACATGGGAGGGGAGGAGCAGCAGGGTGTGGGGGCCACATGGAAGGGGAGGAGCAGCAGGGTGCGGGGGCCACAGGAAGGGAGGAGCAGCAGGGCGTGGGGCACATGGAAGGGAGGAGCAGCGGGGTGTGGGGGCCACATAGAGGGGAGGAGCAGCAGGGTGTGGAGGCCACAATGGAAGGGGAGGAAGCGGCGGGTGTGGGGGCCACATGGAAGGGGAGGAGCAGCAGGGTGTGGGGGCCACATGGAAGGGAGGAGCAGCAGGGTGTGGGGGCCACATGGAAGGGGAGGAGCAGCAGGGTGTGGGGGCCACATGGAAGGGGAGAGCAGCAGGGGTGGGGGGCACATGGAAGGGGAGGAGCAGCAGGGTGTGGGGGGCACATGGAAGGGAGGAGCAGCAGGGTGCGGGGCCACATGGAAGGGGAGAGAGCAGCAGGGGTGGGGGCACATGGAAGGGAGGAGCAGCGGGCGGTGTGGGGGCCACATGGAAGGGGAGGAGCAGCAGGGTGTGGGGGCCACATGGAAGGGGAGGAGCAGCGGGGTTATCTCATGTTGTCTCTTTCATTATATGAGGCCAGGCTGGTAGATTGTGTTAGATAATGATAGAGTTTTATAATCAGTCATAATTATATACACACACAGCAAACACTGCAGGAGCAGGCTGCGATTATACCAACACTCCTACACCGTGACATGTATACACAGCACAGATACAGCGCGGGCAGCGGCAGTGCCAGCCTCCACCTCACACACACTACTACCCCGTGTATACACAGCACAGGTACAGCGCGGGCAGCAGCAGTGCCAGCCTCCCCCTCATACACACTACTACACCATGTATACACAGCACAGGTACAGCGCGGGCAGCGGCAGTGCCAGTCTCCCCCTCACACACAGGAAGGGGAGGAGCTGTGAGCCAAGATGGCGGCAGACCCTGGAGGAGGGAGAGGAGTGGGAACCAGGTCTCAAGCTAATCTGAATGCGGATAAGAAAGTTTCACTGGAAGCTAAAGTGCAAGAACTTTTGCAAAAGAAAGAGTCAGAAAATGTGGAAAAAGAGATGAATGAAAATGTTGGGCAGAAAGAAGCTGAGATGGAGAATACTGAAAGTCCAGCTCAGAACCAGACGGGTAAGAGAACTGCGGCTAAAACCAGCTCAAGGTTTAGTGAAGCCAGGAATAAAAGGCAGGCAGAACATGAGAAAAGGAGACTTGGGGTCACAGAAATTGTTATCCCACAAATTAGCACGGACATACACACTAATGCACAGGCAACTGCAGCTACACCTGAGACAGAGAGCCCGCAAGCAGCTGCACCTGACGCAGTGACCCCGCAAACAACTGTATCTGACGCAGTGACCCCGCAAACAACTGTTCCTTGATGCAGTGACCCCGCAAACAACTGTACCTGACACAGTGACCCCGCAAACAACTGTACCTGATGCAGTGACCCTGCATACAGCTGCACCGGAGACAGAGAAACTGCATACAACTGCACCTGATACAGAGAGACTACAAGCAGCTGAGGGGAGCAGACAGGTGCAGGAATTAGCAGCCACACCCAAGTCAGACACACAGCAAACAGCCCAGGTTGAGAGCCTGAATGATGCTGGCAATACACTTGAGACAGAGCAGCAAACAGCTCAGGCACAGGAAGAAGTGTCTGAAATAGAAATGGCTGAAGCAGTGGAGAACGCTGAAGCAGTTGAGGCTTTTGAGGCGCAAGAAATGGAGATTCCTAAAGTGGGAGAGAAATCCATACAGCCTGCAGCAGCAGCATCAAAGCCCATTGGCAGAAACAGGAGCGGCAAAAGCAAAGTCCTTAGCTGAAGCAGGAATGGCAGCAAAACCAAAAGGAGCGGCCGAGCCAGCTCCCCCCCCAGCAGTCAGCATGGAGTACAAGACGCCCAGGTACATCTTATATTTCATTTGATGATGCCAGAAAGCGCAGGAACGTAGTCAGACTGCATTATTGGGGGGATATGGCTCCTATACCGGACAGATTTGTTGTAGGAAAAGACTTGATCAAAATTTCTCTTGGCTTCCAACCCAGTGAGGTTTATGCTTTGTTACATGCTCCTAATAGCAGGAACTATGAAGTGAGCTTTAAGACACCAGAAGGGCTAGAAAAATTCTGGTTTCGTTACAGAGAAGTGAAGGATAATCCAGAATGGGAATTCTTTAAAGTTATCCAGGTATCTCGCCCTGTGACCGTGGAAGTGAATATTATCTTTGATATTGAGACTGTAGCGGTTGAAGATATATATTTTTGGCTGCAAAGACAGTGCGATGTTCTGTCTGATCCAGTGAAAAGTATGGATGCTGAAGGTTTCTGGAATGGGGGCTACAAGTTTAAAGTTAAATTTAGATACACACACAATGTGGCATGTCACCTCCCAAACGCCATATATATTGGAAGGGATCGCGGGCGATGTTTTTATTGGGGACAGCCTAAAAAATGTTTTAAATGTGATTCCTCCAGGCACTTTAGCTCAGCATGTGACAAAATCAGGTGCACTTTGTGTGGTTCGATTGGTCATCACAGCTCTGAGTGTGACAAGGACATAGTCTGCAACCTGTGCTATAAATGTGGTCATTCCTTTAAAGATTGCCCAGAAGCCGAACACAACCATTACAGGCAGAAGGAAATGTCTTGTGTACAGAATACAGCATCTCCTTGTGATAAAGAGAATACCACAGAGTCATCAGAAAGTCTTCAACTTACACCTGTGGAAGAGGTTTTAAAGTCTCTGGGTCTGACCTATACACTTCCAGCCCAAAGGGGGTCAGACGGAGAACAAAGGAGCGATCTGAGCAAAGATGGCGGCGAGTCCCGCAAAGATGGCGGCGAGTCCCGCAAAGATAGCGGCGAGTCCCGCAAAGATGGCGGCGAGTCCAGCAAAGATGGCGGCGAACCCTGCAAAGATGGCGGCGAACCCTGCAAAGATGGCGACGAACCCCGCAAAGATGGTGGCGAGCCCCGCAAAGATGGTGGCAAACCCCGCAAAGATGGCAATAATGAATGGGAAACAATAACAAGTAAAAACAAGACTGCCCAAACCAGCTCAGCTGGAAAGAAAACTACAGAAACTGTCCAAGAAGAGATCTCGCAGCACAATACATATGAGGTGTTGGGGTGAAAAGATGGATGACGCAGACCCCGATATGTCGGACAGTCAGGCCTCACAGCAGTCAGGATCTATTCAGGACATTGAGATGGCCGGACCATCGAATAAGAGAAATCTGCCATCAGAGAGTCCCCCCGGGAGAAAGATTATGGTCAAAAAGAAAAATGGTGCTAAAAAGAAAAAAAAAGGTCGGTGATTGACTCACTAAATATGCAAAGTGCCCCTCTCCGCTGAAAGTGGCAACTATTAATGTGAACAGTATTAAGACAAAAAAGACCAGGACTGAAGCCTTTACTATTCTAAAGGACTTTAATAATGAGGTTTTCTTTTTGCAGGAAACCCGCTTGACCACTACAAGTGACGTTTTTGTGTGTAGAAGGGACTGGATTTGGGGCCCCTCTTTCTGGTCCTTTGGACCAGATAAATGTGATGGTGTAGGCATTGTTTTCAAAGGGATTTCAGTTATTTGCAACAAATTAGTTGACATAATGCCTGGAAGATGTTAGATGTTAGATGCCTTTTGTTAGATGTTAAAATTGAAGCTGTTGATTACAGACTAATTAACATTTATGGTCCTCAGAGTAGAAGTGAAAGAAAAGATCTGTTTTCTTTAATAAGGCCGTATTTACATACAGAGAAAATAGTCATTTTTGGTGATGATTTTAATCGTGTGTCATATGTTCAGGATAGAGGGAAAACCAGAGACTGTATTCAGTATGACTCCATATTTCTGAACAATATGTGCACTCAGGCTGGTTTGGTAGATATCTTTAAGACACAAAAATCAAATAAAGCGGGGTATACATATATAAAAGGTGACTCTAAGAGTCGGATAGACAAAATATATGTAAAAAAACAAACAAAGTTTAATAATGTTATTTTAAAGCCTGTGGAGTTTTCGGATCACGCTCTGTTAGCGGTGACCCTAAATCTGGAAGAGTCTGGTGTGTCCGGGCCTGGTTATTGGAAATTTAACGCCAATATCCTAAAGTGTGATAAGACCGTAGCTAGGTGTAAAGATCTCCTGGAAGCCAGGTTAACATTAATAAGCTTGTATGAAAACTCTAGTGCATGGTGGAAGGAAGCAAAACACGAAATTAAGGTTTTTTTCAAGAAGGAAGCGCATAATTATCATAATTTGAAGTATAAAAAATATTTGTCACTCAGATTGAAATTATATCGCGCTTTTTCTGCAATACAAAGCGGGGAAGAGGTAAAGGCAGAATATATCCGTGACATAAAAGGACAAATAAAGGAGTTACAGTATAATCGCCACTCCTCCCTGACCCATGAGGGGGAATGTGGGGATTTTACACGTTTCACACCTGATATTTTTGAGCAGTGTAAAGAAAGGAAACAGAAGAGGGCTTTATATGAGATATGGGATGAAAAGCAGGAATCTGTTACAGATCCGGCGAAATTACTTGACTTGGTGACTTCTTATGAGAAGATATTTAATGGGAAAAAGATAGCAAAAAGCAACATTGACAAAGTTTTAAAACAATGTAATACGCCTAAATTAGAACCAGAGCATTGTGCGGCCATAGTTTCCCCCATCTCTGTAATGGAGGTAGAAACAGCTATCAGATCCTTGGGAAAAAACAAAACTCCTGGTTCTGATGGCTTAACCTCCGAGTTTTATCAGTTTTTCTGTGAGGTTCTGCGTTATTGAATACGTATTATAAAATTCTAGCAAAGATTTTGTGTACCAGGTTGGGATCTGTAGCGGAAACGCTCATAAGTACGAGTCAGTCCTGTGGGATCCAAGGAAGGAAGATCGCCAACTCTCTTATAAGTGTTATAGAGATATTTGAACAGGCAAAAAGTGGGGCCTTAGAAGGTTACATTGTTAATTTAGATCAAGAGAAGGCCTTTGATAGAGTCAATCATTTGTATCTTTTTAGTGTCTTAGAGACTTATGGTTTGCCAACTCAGTTCATATCATGGTTGAAAACTATATATATGACAAAGCCGAGGGGAAACCAATTGTAAATGGCTGGATTGGATCCTGCTTTCGTATTAGATCAGGAGAACGTCAAGGATGTCCACTCAGCCCCTTACTATATGTGTTTGCTATAGACCCTTTTTTACGTATGTTAAAAGACAATAGAGACATCCAGCCAATACCAAAGACATCTCAGATTCCCAGATAAATAAAAGTAAGTCCATTGCACTGTGGATACGAAAAAAAGAAAATAAATTTGAGCTCCCATCTGGTATAAAGTACGAGCCTGAAAATATTAGAAATTTTGGGGATCAAATTTAACAGTCAGGATTCTGGTGAGCAAAACTGGGAAGAAAAATTTGGCATATGTGTAACGGGTTTTCCCCCCCAATCGCAGATTCTACTGTGTGGGTGCAGGAAACATATATTGTTACTCGGTGTGGTGCATAACCTGTTGGCTCACAGGAGGGCTGAGCTTCCGCCACGGGGAACCTGGGCAATTATACTATGGACAACTTACTTATAACGATGCAGCGCCTCCACCTGCGATGGCTCCCACCAGAGGGGGAGTGGTTCCTCGCAGGACAAACACAATAATGATATACACGTGAGGTATAATAACTAAGGACTTTACTACATGCAAGAAGAACATATCACATGCGTAATATAACCTGTGTCCCTCTCTAGAGGAGACACCTACTGCGTCACGCAGTAGGCTTCCCCAACACCAAGTGATCCTACCCAGTGTCCAGAGAACCCCACCCAATGTCCCGCACTCTTGCAGAGAGTCAATGGGTGACTGCACAGTCACAGTTAAGCTAAGGGCCCGGTGGTGCACTTATGTATTAGATACCTGCCGAGCACTCCGGCTCAGTTGGCGATGACTCCTTTAACCCTCCAACCGAACTTCTGCACGTGGACCGCTAGAGCGGTCCCACTCCGGAACAGTCTCTATGGACCCCAACATGGGTCCAACCGCTCCACGGGAAAAGCAATCTTCACTGTGTCCCTATCTTCCTAAGGGGCACGTGCTACACTATAGGCCGTCCCTATAGTACAGCAACCTGTAGTGGCTTGGGGAATTCCTATGGGCCTACAGGGGTTAAGGATCTGTCCCACTCCCCTAACTACCCAAGTCCCTTCAGCCTCACTAAACGCTGACAGCCAACGTGCTGCGCAACAAGGTGCCTGCCTGTCAGACCTCACAGCACTGCCCGCTGTGACTCTGACAAGGCAGCACTCTAAACTAAGAGCAGCGTCCCTATCTTGGGCCTCCCTCAGCAATTAACCCACTACCCTAGTGGCGGGTTGGGGCCTAACTGGGGTGCAGGTACCTATAGGGCCACAGGAGCTGTACTCGCTCCCCGCGCCCTTCCTTCCCTCACAGCTCCCCTGCTCCAACAGATTAACCTGAGTGGCAGGGTCCCTCTCTATAGAGCAGTCCCTGGCCACACTCTCTCTATCAGAGTTCTTAGCTACCTCAGACCCAGGGGGTGCTGGCCTAGTACAGCGAGTCCTGGACTCCTGTACCCTACCTCCTTCCTTGGGCTGCTCCGGTCTCTGGCTGCTGGCTAACGTGCTGTAAGCCCGCCAAATGTATCTCTTTCCCAGGGGCTCCCTAAGCCCTATTGGCTCCCTGGTGTCACGTGGGGCACGCAAAGGCTCTTGGGATATGTAGTTCCAGCTCAGAGCCTTCCTTGGTAGGCTAGAGCTTCGCGGGCTTTCTCTCTCCTGCCCTGCGCGTGCGCAAGCTCCCTCTATCTGCCTCAACCTTCTCTCGGCTGCCCCTACTCTCGCGCGAGCTATCCCTAGCTCTGGGGCCTTACCTGCGCCTACGCGATCACTGCGCATGCGCGAGACTGTCTTCAATGGCGGCGCCCTCTTCGCCGGCCGCCGGGACCTTAGAGACGCGATCGCGGCCTTAGCAACGGCCCAATCGCGTCCCCGGCAACCGGC
>WSYH01002956.1:0-75228 GCA_036426205.1 Ascaphus truei
GGGGGTAAAACTGCATGAAGGATTAGCTGTACTGTCGTTCAAAGAAATATTTTCAACAGGTCATCGTAATGTTTTGATCCCCACAACCCCAAATAAATAAAAAATCACATAAATAAAGCATGTGCATGACTAGTGTCGCATTAAAAAGCTACCATACGGATTGAATATCAGAATATCAAGAATTTTTATGCAGGCACATGTCTGGAAACGAAACCAAAAAAAAACCACAAAAAATTATTAGTATTTTTTTTTCAGATTTGAACTTCTAAATGAATGTAAAGTTATACACGCATGCGCAGAAATGTGACACCAGGCTCTGTACATTATACACGCAGGAATGTGATGACCGGTTCGGAAAGATTGAAGCCAGAAAGCCATCCATTCCAAGGAATGGTGTGGGAGAGGTGTACTATAGACAAGAAGTTGAATTAGTACTTTAGCCTGGTGTTTGCGCGGGGGCCAGACGGAGAGCGCTGTATGCGCCGAAAATGTGATACTGTAACACGCCTATGCGTTTCATTTTACAATTACAGTATTACGCGCGCACACAGACTTGCAGAGAATGTACGGCTGTACTGTGCTGTTGGTTGAGTTGCTATTAGACTTTTAAGACAACAGCTCGCGAACGCCTACATGTGTTTTTAGACGGTATTGCAGTATAGCAGACAGCGCTAAAAATCCGAGCGCTAACATACCGGAAACCACTGCGGAAAAAAAACAAACAGACCGCATCTGGCCGCGGTTGCCAGAGTGATACGGCTACGGCCGCATTAGGATAAAGGCGGCCGCTGCTGTATGGTCCCTGGTAGTCTGATCAACCCTGATCTCTCTATATTTTTCTAGCCCTTTTCTGTATGATTTGACCTGTGTATCTCTTGGCACATTTCACTCTGCTTGCTTTTTGTCGTTACCTTTTGTTTCTTGCCACCTTCCTGTTCCTGCTTTCTGTCTTTCTTGCTTTTCTTTTGTCATTTTTTTTAAATTCAGCCTCCGAGCCTACTGCCTATAGTCCCACTTCTGTTTCCTCCCTTTTATCACTACTGCAAAATGCTATAAAGTGCAGGGATGGTTTTATTTATGTAACCCTCCCTGCCCGGCTGATAATGGAGTCAACAACAAGTGGGTAATAGAGCATCTAAGGGTGCATACCTTAGTCCAGAACGATGGTTCTTGCGGGCTGGGCATGTTCTCAGATGGTAAAAGATGGGTGACAGGAATTTTGGAGTTTTGAACCAAAAATACTTTATTAACATATCCAACACATATAAATCTTCCTCTCATCCCTCGCCGGACCCTTGAGGAGGTACACCGCTTGGTATTAACACAGATTTTCCCTCATCACCCACTTTTCTGGGGCTATGCTATTTCTATTCCTACCTTTAACATGTACCAGACTATTACAGTTTACTGTTCCTGAAGGAAGGTATACCCAGCACCTTGTTGCTATCTCTGGTGTTTGTACTCTCTATTAACTATGTATGTGACTGCACTCTTTATTAACTACCTCTATATTTGTACATCTCTATTAACTTCATCTAGAACTGTACTCTTTTGATGAAGTAATATTGCTGAAATGAATGTACTGTTGATATTACTGAAATGGACTGGGGGGGTCTCTGGAGAAGGTTTGAAGGCGATGTTCTGTTTCCTTTTTGTCTGATCTGTTATGTCTTTAGTATCCATTTTGTGTGTAGGAATGTATGTGTGGTATAAATGGGAGTTTCGCTCCTAGGTAGATTTACGACTGTGTCTGTAGTTTACGCCCACATTCCTGGTGTAAGGTTTTTCCTAATTCTGTAGAGAACCATTTTTAAGTCGGTTCTAACCAGTTTTTAATGATCTGGAAGATGATTGGTTTAAGAATTAAGGAGTGGTTAGTATTATCTGCCTGAATTTGAACAAAGGAATCAAAAGGGTATTTAAAAAAAAGCCTGCTTGGGCACACTTTTGGCAGAATGTCTCTTATTGGCTTTTGAAGGTGTATGATCATACTATATTTTACAATAAACTACTCATTATTAACGACCCGTGTTTGTGAGTTTGCGAGCAATGACACTATAATAGCTATCTCTACTGTAAGTTACCTGTTTCACCCTATTCCTGACCTTGTTACCAGGAGTGTATATAACTAGTTGTATATCCCCACACCTATCCTTCTTACGAGGGATGTCTTTCTCTATTTGTCTCTCTCCACTAACGTCCTAGATACCAGGGATGTCTCTTTCTATTTGTCTCTTTTACCTCCTGTCCTAGTTATCAGGGATGTCTCTAACTATATGTCTTTTCTACCTCCTGTCCTAGTTACCAGGGACATTTCTAACTATATGTCTCTTCTGTGTTTCTAACTGGTGAATCTTTATTTTATTACAGACATCCCTGTTCAGGGGATCCTGAGTTTTACCTCTTTTTAATAACTGGTACAATGGTTTCCTGTATACCTAGAGCACCAGCCTCTCACTAGGAAACAATGGTTTCTATCATCCCACATGTTATATAACCATAACTATTTAACTATACTTATTTAACTGTATCTATTTACCTATACATATTTAACTACATACAGTGAGCCCTCAGTCCCTTCTCAAGAGCTCTTCCCTCCCCCACAAATCCCTCAAAAAGCGTGTGGCTACCACCCACTCAGTGATTGGTCTACCCTTGTTCTTAACTCTGCCTAGTACCCAAACAGAGGGAGGATATCAGGGGAGAGCTGCAAGATCTTTATATATTTTCCAAGCAGGAAGCGTAAATTTGATTTTTGGTTTGATTTTGACTAGGAATGCTTATGTCTATTTGGTCTTGTGGTTTGGAATAACCCAGAGAGCAAGTGTTTCTGGGTTCCAGTTTTGTGGATGCTGACCCTTATCCTGTTTGTTTTGTAAGCTCCTCAGGGCAGGGACTCCTCTTCCGAAATGTTACTTTTATGTCTAAAGCACTTATTCCCATGATCTGTTATTTATATTATCTGTTATTTATTTGATTACCACATGTATTACTACTGTGAAGCGCTATGTACACTAATGGCGCTATATAAATAAAGACATACAATACAATACAATAGGCATTTAACAAAACAATACCGCCCATCCTTTGTATTTACAGTAGGTGTGACTTAAGGGGCTGTACAGTATACTGAGTCTAAAGGAATCCCACAGGTAAGGGACAGGGAGTGGAAAAATATTTGAGGTGTGAGAACACTAGAGGTAGAAGTAGTGGAAGGGAGACAATTATAAGCATAATGCAGGAGAAATCAAAGCTGATATGTAAGGAGAAGCAAACAAGCAGAGAGCTTTGTAGGAAGGCAAACTTTGTATCAGATATGGAACTTGATGGGAAGTCAGGAGAGGGATTTAAGGCGGAGATGAGCAGACATGGTTATGGGAAAAAATGAAATTATCTTTGAATTCTAGATTGCAAAGGAGACATTTGTATGGTAGGGAGACCGACCTGTTAGTAGTAAATTACATGAATGTAGATGTGAGAGAATAAGGGCATGCAGTAGAGTACCACAATAATGTGGAGATCTTTGCAATGTTATGGGAGAGAAGCAACAGGTAAGACCATGAATCTAAATAATGAAATAGAGAGGGAATCAAATGTCACACTTAGGCATTGTGCTTTGGTAACAGAATGAATGGTGGTTCCAGTTACTGGGATTGGAAAAAGGGGCCATTGAGCTCAGTTTAGGAGGAAATAAGAGGAGCTCAGTTTTAGACATATTACGTTAGAGGTGTCAGAGTGCTATCCAGTAGCATATTTAGCATAGGTTGAACTTGATGGATGTACTACATGTCTTTTTTCAGTCTCATCTACTATGTAACTAAAATGTAATGAAACCCTGGGAACATACAGTAGCGACATCTTTTATTCGAGCAAATGCCGGCGGCATGCCGGGATCTACCCCAGCTGCCGCCAGTAAAAAACGCGCGCCGCCGCGTTTCCCCCACGCACCCCCCCTCCACTTCACGCGCAATTACCCCCCCTTCTGGACCCCGAACCCGGCTTCTACTCTGCCCCTCTGCTTCCCCGCACCCCCGCTTACCTAGATTTGAACTCCAGGGGTGTCGGGGAAGCCTGGGGAAGCCGGGGAAGACGGGGAAGCCGGG
Source organism: Ascaphus truei (assembly GCA_036426205.1). Lineage (NCBI taxonomy): Eukaryota > Metazoa > Chordata > Amphibia > Anura > Ascaphidae > Ascaphus > Ascaphus truei. The sequence goes on from WSYH01002956.1 coordinate 4,104, forward strand.
CGCGCATGTGACTGTGACGTCACAGTGCGCCGCCACGCGCCGCGGCTACCCGCTTCCCAGCCTCATACAGCCAGCGGCATTTGCTCGAATAAGAGCTGCCGCTGCTGTAGTACAACAGAAATATAAATAGCTATATACAGCCATACATACTGTCCCGGCAAGCTTTATTCTAAAGCTTACCGGGTGCATAGCAGGCTAGCCGCGGGTCTATTATCCGTTTAAAAAGGAGTGTCCCGCGTGGCGGCCGCTTCAATAGATAAGCGCTAATGGCGCTTACAATTGAAAGCACCCGAGGCGCGGGAAAACCAGCCGATTTTCGGCTGAAGACAGCCGCACGCCGCCCGCGCTATTTTTAAAATGCGGGGGCAGCCGCATTAGATTTAGCCCGGCCGGGACAGTAAATATGCAAAGTCTTTTAGAATACATGCTGCCAGCATCAGGGACATAATGAAATGCACTGTACTGTATAACCAGCGAAAATTCATTAACAATTGAAAACCAACCCACATAGATCTAATGCTACAGATAATCCCCAAAAGATGTGACAACCTAAATTATATTACGAAAATATGTATCCCCCTCCCCCCTCCCCCACTCTACTTACCCCCCCCAACCCTGGAGGCTCACTCCCCCCCCTCACCCGACACCCTATACCCCCCCTCCCTCCCCATAAACTCCCCACACCCCCCTCTCCTCCTTCACACACACCCCTCCCCCTCCCCCCCTCCGGACAACTGATCCATACTTCCATAAAAATGCTCCACAAAGGTTACTATGACCAATACTGAAGGGATGTTAGAAATTACAACTATAAAAATGTATTGCAATACTAAGATGAGTTCTCTCCCTTCCCCCTCCCATTGTACTCACCACCACCACCCCCTCCCCTACCCTACCTCCCCCACCCCTCCCCCCCTCCCTATTATTATCAAATTATATAGCAAAATACTTGCAAATTGATTAAACCCTATCTTACCGAGACTAATCAACATTGATCAGGTAGGATTTGTCGCGGGCAGGCAAGCCTCAGACAATACTCGGAAGATAATTAATATTATTGACCATGTTCACCTCACAGGCACCAAAGCACTCCTGTTAAGCCTGGACGCAGAGAAGGCGTTCGATAGAATAAACTGGCAATTCCTGGACCAGACTATGCGCAAATTTGGCTTTAAAGACGCATACTTAGAGGGGGTCATAGACTATATCAAAACCCGTCAGCTACAGTAAAATTACCAGGGGGCAATAACCAGAGATTCGAGATCACAAATGGAACTCGACAGGGATGCCCTCTATCTCCTCTCCTCTTTGCGCTAACGATCGAACCACTAGCATCGGCAATTCGGCTCAATACAGACATCCAAGGAATAGAAATCGGTCAAAGGCAGCATAAAATATCCCTATTCGCAGATGATGTCATCCTAACCTTGTCAAAACCCCAGATCTCCCTACCCAACCTTCAAAAAGAACTCCGGGATTTCGGAAAAATCTCAGGATATAAAATAAATAGCGATAAATCAGAAGCCCTGAACTTAAGCCTGCCAGAGCCAGAGGTGAAACTCCTCAAACTAAACTTTAATTATCGTTGGATCTCCTCTTGTATCAAATACTTGGGAGTTAAGATATCGAGGACCTACCAATCTTTATACCAACATAACTACCCGGCCCTATTCCAAAAAATCAAACAAGTTCTAGAAAAATGGGGAGCATATCAGATATCATGGATCGGGAGAATGATCTCGGTTAAAATGAATATACTCCCTAGATTACTTTACTACTTCCAGAGTCTCCCGGTCCACATCCCTGGCTCAGAATTGAAAAATATCCAAAAACTAATCTTCTACTTTATTTGGCAAGGAAAAAAACCAAGAGTTTCTAGAACAGTTCTCTTGGCCTCAAGGGGGAGAGGAGGAATGGGAGTTCCAGACATCACAAGATACTACCTGGCTGCACAACTGAGACAGGTAGTAGTCTGGAATGCCAACCCAAACCAATATTGCTGGCTAGACATAGAAACTCAATATGCCGGGACGCCTTCGCTGCCGGCTTGCCTTTGGTCCCTAAGCAAGGAGGACATGCAGAATAACAAATTCAAATTAGGCCCGATGATACACACATGGGAGACCTGGACGAAATGCAAATTCAAATTTAAGCCCACAACATCTCACTCTCAACTTACACCAATTCACAAAAACCCGAAATTCCCACCTGGCTGTGAGCCCAGACAATTCGACGAATTCAAAACCAAAAATATGAGTGCAATTGCCGACCTCTTGAGCTTCGGGAAGTTCCTGAGCTTCCAAAACTTACGATCTAAATACTAAATACAGTAGTAGGGCTGAATGTGTTCAAATACCTACAAATTCGGCATTTTATTCAAACTTTAACCCCAACGTTGGAATTTCCCCCTCTCACTAGCTTCGAGCGGCTCTGTCGTGAGACTGCCCATAAGAAAGGTCTTATATCACAAATTTGCTCAGAAATGGAGAGAGCTATGGATCCCCCTACGCATGACTATATGCTGCATTGGGCAGCAGAATTGGAAATAGATATAGACTGAGAGGACTGGGAAAGTATTTGGGAAAATGCTTCAGGAACTTCAATCTGTACCACAATCAAAGAAAACATATACAAAATACTGTTTCGCTGGTGTCTTACCCCAGTTCGAATAAATCAAATCTACCCTCTGGCTTCCGATCCATGCTGGAGAGGCTGCGGTCAAAAGGGGGACATGGCCCACATCTGGTGGACCTGTCCGGAAATTCAGAAGTACTGGGAAACTATACAAAAATTAATAAAAGAGGTCACAGACCTCACAATACCCATTTACCCGCTGACCTACCTGCTGGCCAGACCCATAGAAGTGCTGGATCGACCAACAGGCAAATTAGTCTCCTTTATCCTCACAGCGGCTAGGTGTGCGGTGGCAGCCGCCTGGAAGAAGGTGTCTCCCCCCTCCAAACAGACAGTCAAAAAAAGGGTGCAAGAGGTGATGGAAATGGAAAGACTATCAGCCTTCCTGAAAAGGTCCACCACCTCTTTCAACAATACCTGGGACTCATGGCTAATGTATATGCTCCCTCAACGCCGACATGCCCCATAGTAATAATAAATAAAGACCCAAACTAAGGCACTCAAAGAACAGGGAGCCAAATCCCCCCCCCCCATATCTCAACCCCCCTCACCCCCTACCCCCCCCCCCCTCTATCACTCTCTCTCCCCTTTTCTGTTTCTTAACCCGCGCTACCCCGACAGAACCCTGAGGGTCAGGGGAACGTTGGGACTTTCTCCCCCACCTCAGACAAAAGTTAGAAAACTTGTATTAGGCCAATATGTTGACAAATATTCAAAAAGCTGTAAATGTTATAAATGCCTAATAAAAAAATTTGAAACAAAAAACAATTGAAAACCAAATTGTACTATTCTGTCTTTAAGCATGCTTTTTTGATGTCTGCCAATTTTGTCGTATTTCCATACAAAGAACTTTCACTTACTGCAAGTGTTCACCTCTCCCAAGCTAGCGTAATTATGTATGTAAAATTGTTATGAATATAACTAACAGGGCTGTTCACTTTATCTGACCAAATGGAATCTTTATCACTGTACATGTTGTAAATGCTATACAGTATTAGACTTGCAGTGCATATATCTAATACAATCCTGAATTGGTAGTATATCTAAATCATTTATGCCTTCTACATGCAACTTTCTTTTATTTGTAGTGCTGATGGACGTTTTGAAGGATCTGTTACAAAAGCTGTGGTGAAATATGACGGCACCATTAATTGGACTCCACCAGCAAATTATAAAAGTTCATGTACCATAGATGTTACATTTTTTCCTTTTGACCTACAAAATTGTTCTATGAAGTTTGGCTCTTGGACTTATGAGGGATTGCAAGTTGATATCATTCTTGAAGATTACGATGTAGACAAGAGAGATTTCTTTGACAATGGAGAATGGGAAATCGTAACTGCTACCGGAACTAAAGGAAATCGAACAGATGGTTGCTGCTGGTATCCATTTATTACTTATTCATTCATCATAAAACGTTTGCCTCTTTTTTACACACTTTTTCTAATTATTCCTTGCATAGGGCTTTCTTTCTTAACAATACTTGTATTTTATCTTCCTTCGAATGGGGGGGAAAAGATTTCTCTTTGTACCTCTGTACTTGTATCTTTAACTGTTTTTCTCCTTGTGATTGAAGAAATTATACCATCATCGTCTAAGGTCATACCGCTTATTGGAGAATACTTGGTATTTACCATGATATTTGTGACTTTATCAATTGTTATAACAGTTTTTGCCATAAATATTCATAACCGTTCTTCTGCAACACATAATGCTATGGCACCCTGGGTACGTAAGATATTTCTTCAGAAACTTCCCAAATTACTATGTATGAGAAGTCATGTTGATAGATACTTTACCAGAAAAGAAGAAACAGGAATAGTGAATGGACCAGAGTCATCTAGAAATACTTTGGAGGCAGCTTTGGATTCCATCCGTTATATAACCAGACATGTCATAAAGGAACATGAAGTTCGTGAGGTATGTGTGTGTTACATCTATTAAAACTAGAGCAAAGTAGAAGGCAACTGTAACCATTGTGCATATTAACATTGCTAGAATAAATGGTAAAGACAAATGTATAATTTATTGTACTGTATTGTATGAGTGACCAAAGTTTACTAAAGTGGTTAGATAGACAATTCTAGAAAACATTCTTTATCAAATCAAAAATTTAAGTTTATTTAATTAAATTAGTCCTTATTCCCTCCAGATATGTTACAGTATCTGCTGGACTCACTGAACTTTGAAAATATATACTGTATGTTACTGAAAAGAGTCTATACTGCAGTCCTATCATGACTATTGAGAAGAATATTTATTTTCAAAGATTGCGATTGGTTTTACAGTTTCTTAACCAAACTGAAATTATCCGTTACAAAAAAAGATGTGGTGCCATACTAAAGACAATACCGCCATCTAAGTAGCACATACTTACAAACTTGTGATGAACTACACCAGAAATATTGTCTCCACTACGATAGAGTTATTGGAGTCTTTCTGAGTGCTGTCTATTGATGTTTGGAAGAGAATTAGACAGTCGATGGTGGTCACATATTGTTCTTACATTTATTTATATACTAGCTGATATACCCGGCGTTGCCCGGGATTTAATTTTCCTGCTCCCCCTCGCTTTCCGATCCCCCCCTTCCCAGCTGCACCCCGCCCCCACGTTCACATGTCCGATTCCCCCCCCCTTTCACAGCTCCATTTCTCCCCCCCCCTTTCAAAGCTGTGATTTCCCCCCCTTCACATCTCCAATTCCCCTCCTGCCACCGCCTTCATAGTTCGGCAGCGGCTGGTCACGGAGGGGGGCGGCCGGGATTCTCCCCCCTTGACAAATAGCCGGCGGCTCCCTGGGTGGGCAGGAGGGTTGTAATCCCCCCCTTCAGAGCTTAGCAGCGGTGGGTCACCTGTGGTTAGTGATTTCTTCCCAACCCCCACTTTAGAGCTCGGCAGTAGTGGCTCACTGGAGGGTGGGAGGGTTGTGATTCCCCCCACCTTAAAAGCTGTCCAGTGGCAGATCACTGGGGAGCAGGTGGGAGGGTTGTGATTTCCCCCCCATCCGTTGTGCGGTGGCACGCTGCAGGTATCTCTGCGGTGGCTGACTTTGGGTGCGGTGTGTGACAGGGGGTGTGGGTGCTGCTGACATACTGTGGGGCGGGGTGTCTGCTGCGGTGGTGGGCGGGAGCAGGGTCGTCAACAGAAAGCATGGAGCCCGGGACAAATGAAAGGAGCAGGGCGACCCTCCCACCCTCACCCCCCCCCCCACCAACCCATAGTGCACCTACCAGGGTAAAATATTTTTTAGCGGACAACTTTAACGTAACTGTTTTTTTATTGTCATACAGAAAAAAAGATTACAATGCAACATGTTTATTTTTATATTTACCACAAAAGACAGGTGATTGAGTGGGTGACAGTGACTTGACAGTGGGTGGGTGACTGAGTTAGTGGGTGACTGAGTGAGTGGGTGACTGAGTGAGTGGGTGACTGAGCAAGTGGGTGAGTGGGTGGGTGACTGAGTGAGTGGGTGGCTGACTGAGTGGGTGGGTGACTGAGTGGCTGGGTGACTGAGTAGATGAGTGACTGAGTGGGTGGGTGACAGAGTGACTGGGTGGGTGACTGAGTGATTGAGTGAGTGGGTGGGTGACTGAGTGGGTGGGTGACTGAGTGGGTGAGTGACTGAGTGGGTGGGTGGGTGACTGAGTCACTGAGAGAGTGGTTGGGTGACTGAGTGGGTGGGTGACTGAGTGACTGGGTGGGTGACTGAGTCACTGAGTGAGTGGTTGGGTGACTGAGTGACTGGGTGGGTGAATGAGTGGGTGGGTGACTGAGTGGGTGGGTGACTGAGTGTGTGAGTGACTGAGTGGGTGGGTGACTGAGTGACTGAGTGGGTGGGTGACTGAGTGGGTGGGTGACTGAGTGGGTGGGTGAGTGAGTGGGTGACTGAGTGAGTGGGTGGGTGAGTGAGTGGGTGACTGAGTGAGTGTGTGACTGATAGATTGCTGAGTTGAGTGGTTGGGTGATTCAGTGGGGTGGTGAACTGCGTGGTGGGTGACTGATGGGGGTTGAGGGTTGACTGCAGTGGGTGGTGACTGAGTGACTGAGCTGGAGTGATGACTTGCGGGTGTGACTTCGTCCACTGAGTGAGTGGGTGGGAAGAGGTGGTGGAGCTGATGTGGGTGTGAGTGATCTGAGTTGGGTGTGGTTGACTTGCGTGAGGAGAGGCGGGACTGAGGTCGGGTGGGTGAGGTCGTGGGTGGGTTGACTGAGTTCGAGGGTGGGTGCTGATTGAGTTGGGGTGACGACGAGGTGTTGGTGAACTGAGGTGGACTGAGGGGGGGTGAGGGGCTGAGGACTGCGTGTCTGGGTGACTTATACGTGGGACTGAGTGTACAGCTGAGTGGACGGTGTGGTGGATGACTGACTGGGTGGGTGCACTGAAGTGAGTGGGTGACCTGAGTGGGTGGGTGACTGGAGTGACTAATGGGTGTGGTGACTCGTAGTGTGGGTGGACTGATGATGAGTGTGGTGGGTATGCGATAACTGCGGTGGTGGTGACTGATGACTGAGTGGGGTGGGTGAGCTGAGTGTGTGGGGTGTGTTGTGACTGAGAGCTGATAGTGGGGTGATCTGAGTAACAGGGGGTGGTGACGAGTGATGGTACATAGTGGGGGGTGAGTGACAGAGGGTGGTGTGAGGTGCGGTAGAGTGGTGGGTGTGAATGAGTGGGTGGGTGACTGAGTGGGTGGGTAGTGGTGACTGGGTGGGTGATTAAGTGAACAGGGTGGTGGGCACTGGTGCCTGGCCGGTGGTGACGGTGGTGTGGCAAAGTGACTGAGTGGTGGATGACTGAGAGGGTGGGTGGTGACTGAGTTTTGTGGGTGACTGAGTGACTGACGGGGTGGTGGTGGAACTATGGAGTGGGGACTGATGAGTGGTGGTGACTGGAGTTGGTGGGTGGGGGAGTGGGGGATGACTGAGTGGGTGGGATACTGATTTGTGGGTGCTTGAGTGGTTGGTTGACGAGTGGTGTGGGTGACTTAGTGGGTGGGTGGGTAGCTTATGGGTGACGGGTGGGTGACTGAGTTGGGTGGGATTGGGTGCCTGAAAGGGGGAAAGAGGAGTGAAGTTAGTGAAGGTTCAGTGGGCGAGAGGTCAGGGGTGGTAGGGCGAGGGTGAAGGTTGGGCTCTATATTACAAGGTTCGGGGAGAGAGGAGGTGGGGAAGAGTTGAGTGTTGGTTGTAAGAGTCTAAGGGCTCTGTGGGAGCTGACATAGGGGGCATAAAGGGAAGGCCACTATAATCCGCCTCTGCTCTGCTCCCCTGTTCCTTATCCCCCCGCGTCTCTCACGAGTTGTCTGTTTGCTCACCACCCCGCCCCCCATCAGTGGAACCTTCCGTGTGCTGGTGCAGGCGGAGGCGCATGCACGCAGTGGCCGTTCCCTCCCCCGTCCTGCGCTCCCCCGTGGATCTAGGGGGAGGCCAGCGTGTCTGCAATGTTGTCCTCCCCCTCCCGACTTTCCACTCCCCTGCTTGGTCTGGTTTGGCCGGTTCCCCGCTGACTGTAGTGGCCAGGGTGGGAGGCGGCGGGAGGCACAGATGGTGTGAGGTAAGGCGGGAAGGAAGGCCCCGGCGGCAGGGCTGTGATCGGGGAGGCGCAGGGGTTTGAGGCCCAGGCGGCAGGGGTGTCAGCAGGAAGGGGAGGCGCAGGGGTTTGAGGCCCCGGCAGCGGCAGGAGTGTCAGCGGGGAGGGGACGCTGTAGGTGCAGGGTGTGAGGCGGCGTTTTAGTTCTTACCTGGGCAGGTGGCAAGCGATTTTGCACATCGTTGGTTATTGTGTGTGTGTGTGTGTGTGTGTGTGTGTGTGTGTGTGTGTGTGTGGTGTGTGTGTGTGTGTGTGTGTGTGTGGTGTGGTGTGTTGTTTTGGTTGTTTGTTTTGTGTGTGGTAGTGTGTCACTGTTATAAGACTAGAACAATCCAGGGCAACTTCGGATTTCTTTAGAAAAATTTATTACAGCTCAAAAACAGTGTTTTTGAGCTGTAATAAAATTTACTAAAGAAATCTGAAGTTGCCCTGGATCTTTCTATTTTCTACAATGTTGGATGTTCCAGGCAGATATCCCTGAACCAGGAGCACCGGTATCAGCAAGTATTTCGATTGTTTTTTTATGGTGTGCAGCTTTTCTTGTGATATTGTGTCACTGTTAGACCACACCGGCCAATGAGAGGTGTGCGGGGGCGGGCGGGCCAAGGGAGCCATCTCATTGGCCTGAGGCGGAGTGACGGACCAAAGGTCCAATGTGATTGCCCCTAGACACAGGGACATACAATGTTTTCAAAAATATATTTATAGATATCTTAAGAAGATACTGTTGTAGTTTAGAAAAATTGTGGTCTGTGTAACATCTATACAGGAATTACTCATCAGTCCTTGTTATCACAAAATGCAGAAATGAATTACAGTATACAGTATGTGATTAAAGAAATACCGTATTGGCCCGAATATAGTACAACCTCGCACATAATATGACCCTAAAGTTTTGAAGGTGATCTACATGAAAAATAAACGGGTTAGGCTGTGCATATAATACGAGTACTGTTTTCGGAAGGACATTTTTAGGAAAAAAACATAGCACTATATTCAGACCAATATGATAGTAATCTGTGTAGCTATGCCAATTACACTTTCTGGTTTGTATTTCGGAGATCACGCTAGAGAACCTGAACAATAAAGTTTGATATAGTTGTGCCTTGCAAAAGAATAAGTGATGGTTTATATTAAAGTCTCCTGCTGCAAAACTGGAGAAAAAACGGATTGCACCTCAATGAAGAGGGATCTTCTGTGCTAGGGGGGAGAATGCTAAAAAGGATGGAAGAGATTTTAAACTAGGATTGAGGGGGGAGGGGAATGAAACAGATAATGAAGTAAATGGAATAGAGGAGGATACAAGGTGGTATGGAGGTAGAATGTGGGCAAGTGCGAGTTTGACAAGCAGTGGGACACCCATAGTAAATACATATAATACTAGAAAACTTCTAAAGACTAAACCAAGTGGGCACAGAAAGGAAGGAGTAGATAAGATAATAGTACAGGCTGAAAAAAAACTTAAATGCATGCTTGCTAATGCAAGAAGCCTGACAGATAAAATGGGGGAGCTTGAATTAATAGCTGCAATGGAGCAGTATGATATCATAGGCATTACTGAAACATGGTGGGATGAAACGCATGACTGGACAGTTAATTTAGAGGGTTATTCTCTTTTTCGGAAGGATCGAACAAATAGAAGGGGAGGTGGAGTATGTTTATGTTAAACCGGATCTAAAACCTATTATAAGGGATGATGTCTATGAAGGGAATGATGAAAATGTAGAGACTTTGTGGATAGAAATTAGCAGTGGAGGTAAAAGTATTAAGAAAATGTTTGTGGGAATATGCTACAAACCACCAACTATCTGTGAGATTGAGGAAGCTAAAATACTTTTGCAAATGGAAAAGGTATCAAAACTGGGTCATGTCAGACATAGACTGGGGCAATGAGATTAGTGTTACAACAAAAAGAAACAGGTTTTTGGGGGTGCTTAAACACAATTATATGAACCAAATTATAGAGGAACCAACCAGGAGAGGGGCAGTACTGGATTTGGTCATATCAAACAATGTAGAAGTAATAACAAATATTGAAGTCCTGGAACATTTGGGTAACAGTGATCATAACACGGTCTCATTTGAAATAAATTATCAAAAAACAGATTTCTTGGGTTCAACAAAGACCTTAAACTTTAGAAAAGCAGATTTTAATAAACTGAGGTCTAATCTAGTAGAATACAATGGGATGATGTTTTTTCAGGGAAAAATGCAGAAGATAAATGGGCAGTCTTTAAAACATTGTTAGAAAAGCACACTTATCAGTCCTTGGGTAATAAGTATAAAAGAAATAAGTCAAAACCAATGTGGCTAAATAAACGGGTAGGGGAGGAAATGGACAAGAAGAGGAAGGCGTTTAGATTCTTTAAGTCAGAAGGGACAGAGACATCGTATCAGAATTATAAGGAATGTAATAAAAATTGCAACAGATAAATGTAAGGTTATGCATTTGGGATGCAAGAATAAAAAGGCAACTTACAAATTAAATGGAGATATATTGGTGGAATACTTGATGGAGAAGGATTTAGGAGTGCTTGTAGACTGCAGGCTTAGCCTGCCCAATGTCATGCAGTAACTGCAAAGGCAAACAAGATCTTATCTTGCATCAAACGGGCAATGGATGGAAGGGAAGTAAACATAATCATGCCCCTTTACAAAGCACTAGTAAGACCACACCTTGAATATGGAGTACAATTTTGGGCACCAATCCTAAGAAAAGACATTATGGAACTAGAGAGAGTGCAGAGAAGAGCCACCAAATTAATAAAGGGGGTGGACAATCTAATTTATGAGGAGAGGCTAGCTAAATTAGATTTATTTACATTAGAAAAGAGGCGTCTAAGAGGGGATATGATAACTATATACAAATATATTCGGGGACAATACAAGGAGTTTTCAAAATAACTATTCTTCCCAAGGGCAGTACTAAGGACTCAGGGCCATCCCTTAAGGTTGGAGGAAAGGAAATTTCACCAGCAACAAAGGAAAGGGTTCTTTACAGTAAGGGCAGTTAAAATGTGGAATTCATTACCCATGGAGACTGTGATGGCAGATACAATAGATTTGTTCAAAAAAAGGTTGGACATCTTTTTACATGGGAAAGGTTTACAGGGATATACCAAATATGTATACATGGGAAGGATTTTGATCCAGGGATTAATCCGATTGCCAATTCTTGGAGTCAGGAAGGAATTAATTTTTCCCCTAATGGGGTTTTTTGTTTGCCTTCCTCTGGATCAATAAGTAAGTATAGATATAGGATAAAAGTATCTGTTGTCTAAATTTAGCATAGGTTGAACTTGATGGACCTACGTCTTTTTTCAACCTCATGTACTATGTAACATTGTACCAGATTTTTCAAAGATTAAGCTTCGATGGCAAAAAATGGGATCTTTTGGCTTTAATAATATTAGTGCAGATTTTTTTCCTCAATCTTTCCTTGTTTTTGCATCCTGTAGACTTTGATACATAGCTCTCATTGTGCTCTGTGAGATTTCAAGTAGCCGGCACGTGACATTCTCCAAGTCTGATATGGATACTATCGGATAAATAGCAGTACAGTATCTACCTGTGATACTTCTTATCAAAATAGTAAATCCTGGCCTAGAATTATATAACACCTTTAAATGGACAGTTTGAATGCATAATACAATTTAGTGGCCAGGGTAAAATGGGGTTTAATATACTGTATTTTTGTGTGTTAACAAATGATTTTGCAACTCAAAATACCAGGATATTATTTAATGTATGCATTTAGTTAGTCAGGTGCACAACTTGAAGGTAATCACAAATCTCCCACTACATTTTTTTTTATTTCATTTGCATGCTCTGCCACACCAACTTCTTCATGACTGTATATATAAATTAATTGAAACAATTTTGATTAAATTACAGATGCAGCAGACGTTATTGTACCCATTAATGCATTAAGAGATTAGGGATTGTTAGATATGTTTGCATTGCTTTTGGCCACATTTTGATTCTTTGGGGCCTATTCAGGTACAGTAGCTTCAATAAGATCACTGCTACATCCAGATCCAGAGTGGAATTGAAAAGGGACAACTCACTGGTGCAATATTCCTAGATTTTGCAAAGGCTTCTGATACTGTTGATCATGTTATCTTGTTAAACCAACTCTAGTGCTCTGGAAAAGGTAAGTATGCTTTAAACTGGTTTCATTCCTACCTATCAGGCTTATCCCAACATGTGTCTATCTCGGGCACTAACTCCAACACCCTGGATATCACCTGTGGTGTCCCGCAAAGGCTCTGTTCAGGGGCCCTGTGACAGAGTGAAGTCAACTCCTATCAGTTACGCCTGGGAGACATATGTCTGAGTGCTTCATCCAGCACTCATAAGGGTTAACTCAGGTGGAAGTTAGGAAATCAGAACTCTTTAACTGACACCTGAGAGCCAGCAAGGTAGATAAGGATCATGTGACTGGCAGTAGCAGCCAGAGAGAGAGAGAGAAGCACACTGCTGCGTGAGCCCTTAGCCAGAGGGATTTCACCAAAGACTACTTCAACTAAAGTAAGGATTATTCATTTGTTTACTGACTGCTTAAAGTACCCTTATGGTTTGGTTCTGGTTTAGCCAGCCAGCCTGCTAGATAGGTCTGCTGTGTTATTAGTCAGTTTTTCTCCCAAAATGGAGCAGGATTTATTTTGTTAAAGGGACAGTGTACCCGCATGTTATGTTACTGTGGAGAAATAAAGCCACTGAACGTTTTTATTTATCCTGAAACTATATGTGTGGACTGTTCCCTGACCTCGGCTACAGGCCGTCCTGACACAGGTGGTGTCAGAAGTGGGATGTCGGATGGCCCCTGTATCTGAAGGGCCACACACAAAAAAAAAAAATGGAGACATTTTTTTCTCAGTTCCTTGAGCAACAGCTCCAGCTAGCAGAGAAGCAAGCAGAGCGACAAGCCCAGCAAGATGAGCGACAAGCCCAGAAAGATGAGCAACAGGCCCGGCGAGAGGAAAAGCTACTCCAACTGCTGGTCGAAGGCCCAACCCCAGGCAGACCAGGGATTCCAAATAACCCACCGGTGATGCTGCCTAAAAGGAAGCCAAACGAAGACCCAGAGGCATTTCTCCTCACTTTTGAAAGGGTAACCATGGCCCACGGCTGGATAGTTGATCGCTGGGTAACGACTCTGGCTCCACTCCTCATAGGGGAAGCTCAGGCAGCCTACCAGGCTCTTCCAGCGGACGAGGCCATGGACTATCAGAAACTAAAGGCTGCTATTCTGGATCGCCTAGGCCTCATGCCAGAGACCTACCGACAGCGGTTCCGGACAGTCAAATATTCAATCCGAGACAGACCCCGGGTCGTAGCCCACCGCTTAGTAGACTTATGTGCCAGGTGGATATAACCAGATAAACATGACAAGGCAGAGATCCTTGAACAGTTTGTGCTCGAGCAGTTCATACAGATACTGCCCCCCTCCTCCCGCTCCTGGGTAAAAAGACACGCTGCATTTTCCCTGGATTCAGCGGTCCGCTTGGTGGAAAACTTCCTGGGCGACGACACCCAACAGGATAGCTGGGAACGGCCGGTGCAAACACCAGTTGCTTCCGGTGATACTAGAGGCAGAGAGCAGACAATCGACAATCAGGGTCTACACACCCGCCAGCCACGGCTCGCTAGGGTGGCTGAGGGAGAGAACGGAAACTATCCCCAGTCAACCCGATCCGAATAACTTTCCCCATCTCGGAGTGTCCTGGTAACAAACTCCCGCAGAGCACGCCCTCCTGGGTCACGAGCCCACTGGGATCACTCTGGAGGAAGGAGAAGCCGCCCTGCCCCCCAGTATCTTCCGTCCCCGAGTAACCTGGCCTCCGTGTCACTCAACGACCGGTGTGAGATGTAACACCCACCAACAGAAGTTGAGGACCAAATACATCCAACAACGGAGAGAGCTCCAAACACCACGAGCCCCATTTGAGAGCTTCCGTCGTACGCCAGTTTGTTTACGGCACCAGTGAAATAAATGATCTGTTCATAATACGGCCAGAACCACTGTCCCATGCTCTTGTCTCCGAGTTTGACCCAACATCCGTGTTTAGTCCCCATCATCTCTTAGGGGAAAAATAAAAAACGCCATGCTGCTCGGCTCCCGTGGAAAAACCCTGATCTGAGGGGCTAATTCCAAGCAATAGACTATATTATGACTCTCCCCGCTTGGAATACTTAAGTGTCTCCATGGGGATACAAAGAGATTACACCGACGGCGATTGTTACAGAACTGCGTATCCAGGATCAAGAGTCGTTAGCCTACTATGTGGAGTTGCTCCCTGGCTCCTGCTCTGTTCTACTTAGCCGAGACTGGTCCCTACCCTCGAAACATTGTTTGGCCCCTACTACTACGGAGCCACTTCTCTGGTACCGGAGAAGCCCGGAGACTGTTTCCTTTCCCCAGAGATTTTTCCCATGAGACAACATGTCCCAAAGACACGTAAACAGAGACGTGCGGAAAAAGAGACTGGTTTGAAGAAAGCGGGGACTTTTGGTAACATTAGTCAGCCCCAAAGGACTGCAGGTCATGGCCGGGATGACCAGGGGTGGGGAACAGATAGATACGGGAGTGTTACCAGACCTGGATCTTCCTGACTTCCTCAGAGGCAGGGAGGACCCAGCTCTGGCTAGACAATATGAGAAGGGTACAGGTCACAACAAGATAATAGATGAAAACAAGGTGTAAAAGTGTTTCCACATTTTGAAACTGTTGAATAACATACTATATCGTGTGAATAAGGTTACAACAAACAGGGGAGGTCATGTCGAAAATGCCTAGTCCCTAAAGGGTTGATTAAAACAGTGTTTACCCTAGTCCATACTCTCCCATGGGGTGGTCTTTGGGCAGAGATAAACCAAGCGACAGCGACCGCGCATCTCGTCCCGGTTTTATCTGGCCAGCATACATGGTGACATCATGAAACTATTTGAGAATGTCCTGAATGCCAGTTAACTAGCCAAAAGCGACAGAAGCCGGCTCCTTTGTTCCTCTGCCCCTTGGTAGCCATCCCATTCGAGAGAATTGGGTAGATCTGGTCGGACCTTTGAACCCTCTGCGAAGGGACATAAATTTATACTCGTTGTTGTTGATTATGGCACCAGGTATCCTGAGGCCTTCCCTCTGAGATCAGACACTGCTAACAGGTTGCTCACAGGCTGTTAGAACTGTTTTTCTAGGGTAGGACTTCCCCCAAGTATGTTAACTGACCCAGGGAACAAATTTCATGGCAAAGTTAATGCAGGATGTCCTGAAGTTATTGGAGGTAAACTACTCCGGGCCTCGGTCTAACCATCCTCAGAATGATGATTGGTAGAGAGGTTTAACCGTATTTAAAAACTATGCTTAGGAAGTTTGTTTGACACTGAAAGCGTGCTTGGGATGAACTTCTCCCTTTCCTGTTGTTTGCGGTGACGAGAAGTTCCCCAATCATCCACAGGCTTCTCCCCGTTTGAGCTCCTATATGGCGCCAACCTCGGGGTATTCTCAACCTACTAAAGAATCCTGGGAGGAGAGCCTCCCCTCCCCCTCCCAAAATACCCTTCAGTATGTCATAGACCTTAGAAACCGCCTAGACTGATAGGTCGGTTGCGAAGGAAACCTCAAATCTGCTCAAGAACGTCAAGAGAGGCAGTACAACCAAAATCCTCGCTTGAGGGACCAAGTGATGCTACTACTCCCGACATCAGAGACTAACCTCCTGCGAAGTGGCAGGGTCCTTTCCAAGTTCTCCGCCCAGCCCCGGGGAGGTGAACTATGAGATCTCTCAACCAGGTCCAGGAAGGGTAAACAAATCTACCACGTGAACCTCCTGAAACCCGGAAAACGATGAATCGCTGTTCATTCCCCTCGGGAAGGAGAGACGTATTTGGGGTCCAAAGCTTCCAAAGGGTAGTACATACACGGACCATCAGGTTCCCATGGGAGAGCAGTTAAAACGAACAAAGGTCAGACCTACTTGATGTATTGTACCAGTTCCCAGATGTTTTTTTCTGAGCTGCCAGGGCAGACGATTTAGTGTCCCATAGGATGAGACAGAACCTGGCATAAAAGTACGTCCCGTCCCTATAGATTGCCAGAGGCCGAAAAAGACCGGTTAAGAGGGAGATAATAGACGTGTTGGAATTGGGCGTGATCGAGAGTCCACAGCGAATGGTGTAGCCCTATCATGTTGGTCCCTAAACCAGATGGGAAGGTGAGGTTTCGCGTGGATCTGCGAAGGTAAAATGCTGTATCCAGATTTGATGCATTCCAATGCCTAGGTGTGGATGAATTGCTTGATTCGCTTGGTAAGCAGAGTATATCTCCACCCAGATCTCACAAAGGATATTGGCAGATACCTCTGCGGCGAAGAATCCAAATGCAAAACTGCCTTCGCACCCCCTCTCGGTTTATACCAATTCGTCACTATGCCATTGGGTTACATGGGGCTCCACCACGTTCCAAAGGTTAATGGACATGGTACTACGACCCCATAGGGCATATGCCGCTGCCTACTTGATGACATTGTCATCTATAGCAGACACTGGCAGTCTCATATAAAAAGGTTAAGGGCAGTCCTAACGTCCTTAAGAGAAGCAGGGCTCACTGCAAATCCCCAAAAAATGTGCCCGGGTAAATCCACTACAAAGTACTTGGCTATGCCGTTGAGGAAGGGATAGTAAGGCCACTAGCTAGCAAGGTGCCCGCCATAGAGAAGTCCCCACCCCAACAAGACACATGTCCGCTCCCTTTTGGTGGTTAGCAGGGTATTAACCGCGGTTTATCCCCAATTTTTCGGAAATATCTGCACCCCTAACAGATCTGACAAAAAGAGTGCCCCGGCCCAAGTTAAATGGTCTTGGGAGTGCCAACGCCTTTGACATGCTAAAAAAGTGCCTGTCAGAGGGCCCCCGCTCTTCGGAGCCCAGATTTTAAAGAGCCCTCATCATCCGACGGATCCCTCAGAGGTAGGACTGCAGCAGTGCTGTCTCAGCAATTTGATGGTGTTGAACACCCCATACTGTTCATCAGCTGGAATCTGTTCCCAAGGGAAGTGAGGTATTCCGTTATTGAGAAGGAGTGCCTCACTGTAAAATGGGCAATTGAGGCCTTGAGACATTATGTCGCCGGAGTACAATTCACCCTGGTCACTGACCATGCGCCCTTGAAGTGGTTAAACACCATGAAGGACCACAAATCCAAGGTTACCATGTGGTATATTGCCCCCAACCCTTCTCTTTTGATATTCAGCATAGACCTGGAAAGGACCATGGAAATGCTGATTTTTTGTCAAGGTAAGGAGTGGAGGTCAGGCTCACGTGTGGGACACTACCCACACAAACAGGGGAGGTATGTGACAGTGAAGTCAACTCCTATCAGTTACGCCTGGGAGACATATGTCTGAGTGCTTCATCCAGCACTCATAAGGTTAACTCGGTGGAAGTTAGGAATCAGAACTCTTTAGCTGACACATGAGAGCCAGCAAGGTAGATAAGGATCTAGCTGCCAGAGAGAGAGAGAGAAGCACACTGCTGCTTGAGCCCTTAGCCAGAGGGATTTCACCAAAAGACTACTTCAACTAAAGTAAGGTTATTCATTTGTTTACTGACTGCTTAAAGTACCCTTATGGTTTGGTTCTGGTTTAGCAGCCAGCCTGCTAGATATGTCTGCTGTGTTATTTAGTCAGTTTTTCTCCCAAAGTGGAGCAATATTATTTTGTTAAAGGGACAGTGTACCCGCATGTTATGTTAACTGTGGAGAAATAAAGCCACTGAACGTTTTTATTTATCCTGAAACTATACGTGTGGACTGTTCCCTGACCTCGGCTACGGCCGTCTGCCACAGGCCCCTACTCTATCTCATGTTTATTAATGATCTTCCTATAGCTGTAAGGGAGCCTCAATACACATGTATGCGGAGACACAATCTGAATGCACACTAACCTCTCTGACCTTGGACTAATTAAGTACTCTTGTAACTTCACTTCTTGACTAATAATTAAGGGAGGGGTGCCTATTCTATTCACGACAAACATACCAGAAAGCTTGTTAATTAGATTCAGAGTTGTAGATGAGATATAGATTGATAGGATTCAGACAAACATAATGTGTAAAGAAATGAAATCAGAATCTTAGATCAGGTATTCAGTATGCATCCATGTGTTTAAAGATTTAAAAGATATAGAAAACATCCACAGATGATAACTCCAGTATTAACATCCACAGACACTTTATATCAACACTTTAAGATTGAACATGCTAACTCTATGCCAAACTAGGTGTACTATGTAGGAACAAATCCTCCCTAGGTCTGTGTTCAGAAACGCATCGCAGCAGATGCTGATGCAATTATAGACTATGGGGATATAGTATATGGCAAGGAACCCCAAAATCACCTGGCAAACTTGATATCCTCTACAACTATTTGCAATACAACACACATCACTGTGAAATGCTCAAAGAACTAGATTGGTCATCACTTGAGTCTAGGCGCAAAGTTCATCTTTCCTGTCTTGCCTTCAAATATTCTCTGGGCAAGCTACCCGTCTATCTGAACAAGCTCCTCACCCCTACCACTTGCAGCACTTATCATCTGAGATCTGACTCCAAAAGACTGTTCAAGGTTCAACAAGTATCTGTCTGCTCCTCCTTCTCTTACCACCGTGCACCCCAAAACTGGAACAACCTTCCGGAGACCTCACATCCACCCACCAGTCTAAGTTCTTTTAAAAACTAAAGCTGTCACATTTGAATCTGGTCTGCAACATTTTATACGCCTATAATACATATTATCTTTAACTGTGCTATGAAATGTCTTATATATAATGTCGTATAAACCTTTTTTCACTTTTTGTAGTACTATTGTAACCATGTATTTGTTATACAACTCTGTGCCCAGGATATACTTGAAAACGAGAGGTTAACTCAATGTATTACTTCCTGGTAAAATATTTTATAAATAAATATCGATCGGTTTGACATGTTACCTAACGCTATGACATTAATGTAAGAACAGAATCAGTAAGCTTTTTCGCTTGGTAGAATCGATTGGTACAAAAAATGACATACTGATAGACTTAGCAGTTTGCTTTTTAGAATCTTACCCGCATCTGCCTGCGGTTTTCTGAGGGGCCTATTCACAAGCAGTGATACAAATAATTGATTTCGCTCCGACTGTGCATTTATTTATCGCGCTGTAAGGCATGAACCCAAATGGTATCACTAAGAAAGCCGATAAAAAATGCACTTTCGTCCGACCAGTTTTTTTTTGTATCAGTACTATCCCACTATAAATCCTATAGCTGTGATACATGATAGAAAAATTGTAGCCTGTAATAGCTCATGAAGTCGCTGCTTCTCTCCATGAATGGCTCTTATAAGCAATCGTGCAAAACTAAATTGATAGTGTGCGGGAGCAGGGGTTCTCCTGAGCTGAACCGAACGTATGATATCAGCCTCGGACCCCCTACTGCATGAAATACCGGCCCCGTTATGGGGTGCCGGGTATCCCCCATGGCTTTTTAAATTTCCTGTTTCCCCTGCTCCCGCCCACTAGTATCAAAACGGCGAAAAAATGAGTTACCAGCGGCATATTCCGGTGAGGGGGGTTTATATCAAGTATTGCACTTTTTTTTTTTTTGGTCACACAGTATTGGTACTGCGCAGGCCGAGGGACCCCTGGACACCCGTGGGATCACTCAGGACCCCCGACACCCTGCAGAGCCACCCTACACTCGGGACACCTGAGGCCCCGACCCAATCAGGCTCGGACACAACCCGTGGAACAAACGTGAGGACCCCCCACACCCACAGGGGCCACCACGAGAACCTGTAGACACCTTTGGGGCTTCAGACACCCCCAGACATACCATGTACCTTCAAAAACCCGCAGAGACCACCGCAGGACCACAGTACACCCCTTGCCCCCCGGACACCAGTTGGAGGCCCCGCCGGCCTCGGATTGATACCAGTGTTGAAAAAAATATGCTTTATACTGTCTCACTCTTCTTGCACCAGCCTTTAGCTGGTTGTGATGGTAGGGGGTAGCGGCCTTCATTAATACGTTGAGGTGTGGCTCAGTGAGTAAAGACACTGACTGCACTGAGAGTTTGACTTTGGACAAGTCACTTTATCTCCCTGTGCCTCAGGCGCCAAAAGATTGTAAGCTCCACAGGCAGGGACCTCACCTGCAAAATGTCTCTGTAAAGCGCGCTACAACTGGCAGCGCTATACATGAACATGCTATTATTATATTATTATGGAGCCCGGTCTGCCTGCCCTGAAACTGTATGGCAGGCTGAGAGTGTCACTCGAGTCTAATGTGTACCCTAACCATTTTTCCTTGTAATTCTGTTCCCCTTATAATGTCCCATGAGGGTTATAAGCTAGGAACTGTGTGTGTGTTGGTGTAACTAGTAAGCCCAGTGGTAACAGTTATACATGATTGCTGTTTGGTCCCTTGACTCATGTTCGCCGAGGGTAGGACTTCCCCAAGTAATGTTAACTGACCAGGGAACAAATTTCATGGCAAAGTTAATGCAGGATGTCCTGAAGTTATTGGAGGTAAAATACGTCCGGGCCTCGGTCTACCATCCTCAGACTGATGGATTGGTAGAGAGGTTTAACCGTACTTTAAAAACTATGCTTAGGAAGTTTGTTGACACTGAAAAGCGTGCTTGGGATGAACTTCTCCCTTTCCTGTTGTTTGCGGTACGAGAAGTTCCCCAATCATCCACAGGCTTCTCCCCGTTTGAGCTCCTATATGGACGCCAACCTCGGGGTATTCTCAACCTACTAAAGGAATCCTGGGAGGAGGAGCCCTCCCCCTCCCCCTCCAAGAATACCCTTCAGTATGTCATAGACCTTAGAAACCGCCTAGACATGATAGGTCGGTTTGCGAAGGAAAACCTCAAATCTGCTCAAGAACGTCAAGAGAGGCAGTACAACCAAAATGCTCGCTTGAGGGACCAAGTGATGCTACTACTACCGACATCAGAGACTAAACTCCTTGCGAAGTGGCAGGGTCCTTTCCAAGTTCTCCGCCGCACCGGGGAGGTGAACTATGAGATCTCTCAACCAGGGTCCAGGAAGGGTAAACAAATCTACCACGTGAACCTCCTGAAACCCTGGGCGTTTAGTCGGATTCTTTAAGTCAGAAGGGACATGACAGCGCTATCCAGAATTATAAGGAATCAATACAAATTGCAGAAGGGCAATCAATTAGCAAAATGGCTAATGAAAAAGGACTGCACTAGAAAAGTAAGACTCAACCATAAAAGTTCTTAAGTACCGCCTTCAATAACAAAAAAAAAAGAGAAATAAATGTTAGGACCCTTTCATGTGAGAGGTAGGCAGATTATTGGAGATAAGCGAAAAAGCTGAGGTCATTTAAACAAATTCTTTGCCTCTGTGTTTACCAGGGAAGAATTCAAGTTAAATCGTAGTGCCAGCAGGAGTAATCCACAACCTCCATATTAATGAACAGTTTGGTTACACTGAGGAAGAAGTTCATAAGCGACTTGAAAAAAGAAGTAAATAAGGCACCTGGCCCTGATGGCATACATCTAAGCGTCTCAAGGAGTCTAAGCTCACATAAATATCCAACCATTTATTTAATATTCAGACTTATCCATTTCCACAGGCTCATACCGACAAGATTGGCGTAAAGCAGAGTTATGCCTATATATTGAAAAGGAGCTGATCCACAACCGGGAAACTTTTACAACCTTTAAGCCTGACTTCAATAGTACGGTAACTACTTGACAGGGTTTAATAGGGATATATTCATGATAACCAATGGGAACCAACAAAATTATTTTAATCAGTGATCATGAATTTACTGAAGGATAGATCTTGCCCAAACTAACCTTATTTTTGTTGCCTTCTGTTGCAGGAGGTAAGTAAGGAATTTAGACCAGGGTAGGCTTCCGTTGATGTGGTCTACTCTACTTTAGATTTTGACAAGGCTTTGCTACGGTTTCAAACAAGCGAGGTTGGTGTACAAACATAAAGAAAAATTGAATGATCATAATAATATAGCACCCTGGATTGAAAAACCTAGGTTAGAAGGAAGACCACACGAGGGTTGATCATAATGGAACTTTTTCAGGTTGCGGTATACAGTTTTTTTCTTCGTGAGTAGATCACCCTCAAGGATCGGTACTGCGGACCCCTGCTGTTTTTAACATGTTGTTTTATATGACCTCTGGAGTGTACGGGATCTGAGAGCAAGTCTCCATCTCTTGACTGATGATCTAAAATGTGTAAGGTCCAATAGAATCATAGACAGGTGTAATTTACTGGCTTCAGTAAGGACTGGATGAGACTGGGAAACGTCTGGGAGGTAAATGGCCAATGAGGTTTAATACAGATAAATGAAGGTTATGCATTGGGATCAAGAATAAAAAGGCAACTTACACTGTAAATGCAGACTATATTGGTGATGGAATACTTTGATGAGAAGGATTAGGAGTGCTTGTCGACTGCAGATTGCCTCGCCTCAATGTTCATTGCAGTAAACTAGCAAAGCGCAACAAGATCTTATCTTGCCATCAAAGGTGCATGGATGAAGGGAAGTAACATAAGCAGCCCCTTTACAAAGCACTGTAGCTAAGACCAACACCTTGAATCTGAGTCAATTTGGTGCGGCCCAATCCTAAGAAAAGACATTATGTGGAACAGAAGATAGAGTTGTGCAGAAGAGAGCCACCACAATTAATAAAGAGGGTGTGGACAATCTAATTATAGAGAGGCTAGCCTAAATTAGATTTATTTACATAGAAAAGAGGCGTCCTAAGAGGGGATCGATAACACTATACAAATATATTCGGGACATACAAGTGAGTTTCTTTCAAAATAAACTATCTTCCCAAGGTAAGCAGTACTAAGGACTCAGGCCATACCTCTAAGGTTGGCAGGAAAGGAAATTTCACACGCAACAAAAGGAAGAGGGTTTCTTTAACAGTAAGGCTGCAGTTTAAAATGTGGAAATTCATCTACCCATAGGAGACTGGAATGGCAGATACAATAGTGTTCAAAAAAGGTTTGACATCTTTGTTAAATGGGAAGGTGTTTACAGGATATACCAAATTGTATAACATGCGGAAGGATTTTGATCCAGCGCGAATTAATCGATTGCCAATCTATGGAAGTTCAGGAAGGATTAATTTTTCCCTAAATCGCGGGGAGTTTTTTGTTTGCCTTCCTATGGTGGATCAATAAGTAACGTATAGAGATCATGGATAAAAGTATCTGTTGTCTAAATTTAGCATAGTGAATGATGGACCTAGTCTTTTTTATAACCTCATGTACTATGTAACTGGTACCTAATTTTCAAAAGATATAACTTCGTGGCAAAGAAAATTGGATCTTTGGCTGTTAATAGATATTAGATGGCAGATTGTTTTTCCCATCAATCTTCCTTCACTGTTCTTTGCATCCCTGTAGACTTTGAACATAGCTCTCTCATTGATGCTCTTGAGATTTTCAACGTAGCCGCACGAACACTCCAAGTCTGATTGGATATCTAATCGCCTGATAAATAATGCAGTACACAGTATTACCTGTGATACTTCTTATCAAAAATGTAAAATCCTGGCCTAGAATTACTATAACACTCCTTTAAATGGACAGTGTGAATGCAAATATAATTTAGTGGCCAGGGATAAATGGGGTTTACTACTACTGTATTTTGTGTGTCTAAAAAATGATTTTGCAACCAAAATACCGACGGATTATTATTTCATGTGTCTGACATTTAGCTTAGTCAGGGCCACAACTTGGAAGCGTACATCACAAATCCTGTTCTCCACTAACATTGTTTTTTTTATATTTCGCATGCTCTGCCACACCACTTCCTTCATGACTGCTATATAAAACAGAATTGACTGAACAATTTTGATTCAAATACAGATGACAGCAGACGTTATTGCTACCCATTAAGCATTAACGAGATTAGGGATTGTTAGATAGGTTTGCATATTGCTTTGGACCACATTTTGATTCTGTGGGTGGCTATTCCGGTACTTAGTAGCCTTCATATAGATCACTGCTACATCCCAGATCCAGAGTGGATATGTGAAAAGGGACAACTCACTGGTTGGAAATATTCCTCAGTTTTGCCAAGGCCTTCCTGATACTGTTGCAATCATGCTATCGTGTTAAAACCAACTTCTAGTGCCTCTGGGAAAAAGGTAGAGTAGCTTTTAATAAATGGTTTCATTCGCTACCATATCAGGCTTATCCCAACATGTGGTCTATCTCGGGCCACATAACCCACCCTGGATTCACCTGTGGGGTCCCGCAAGTGCTTGCTCTGTTCAGGGCCCGTGGTCGACAATGTGAATGTCACGTCCTATCAGTTGACGCCCTGGGAGACATATTTCTCGAGTGAACTTCATCACCGCACTGTCATACGTTTAAACTCAAGGTGGAAAGTTAGGAAATCAGAACATCTTTCAACTGACACTGAGGCCCAGCAAGGTCGATAACGGATCATGTGACTGGCATTCAGTCAGCCAGAGCAGAAGAGGAAGAGAGCACACTGACTGCGTGAGCCCTAGCCCTAGAGGGATTTTCACCAAAGACTACTTCAACTACAAGTAAGGATATTCATTTGTTTACTGCTGCTTAAAGGAAATCGTTAGGTCTTTATGTTCTGGTGTTCGCCAGCCAGCTGCTAGATAGGGTCTGCATGTGTTATATTCAGTTTTTCTTTTCTCCAAAATGCGAGCAGGATTATTATGTAAGGACATATGACCCGCGATGTTATGTTATAGTGGAGAAATAAAGCCACTGAACTGTTTATGTATCTTGAAACATATATCTGTGGACTGTTCCCTGACCTCGGTCGCGACCAGGCAGTCCGACCAGGTGGTTGTCAAGCAGTGATGGATGTCTATTGCACTGTATATAAGATTTCTAGGTGCCACCCAAAAAAAAAAAATGGAGACATTTCTCCAGTTCCTTGAGCAACAGCTCCATCTAGAGAGAAGCAAGCAGAGCGACAAGCCCCAGCAAGATGAGCAGATCAAAAGCCCAGAAGAGTAGAAGGCCTAGCAAAGCAGTCCGGAGAGGAAGAAAGGCTACTCCACAATCTGGCCTGAGTCGAAGGCCCAACCCCAGCTGCAGACCAGGGATTTCCAAATAACCCCACCGGTGATCTGCGCTAAAAGGAAGCCAAACGAAGACCCAGTAGGATTCCTCCTCACTTTTGACAAGGTACTACCCCAATGCCTGCCATCTGGATAGTTCTGATCGCGGGTAACGACTTCGGCTCACTCCTCATAGGGGAATCTAGGCAGATACCTAGGACTCTTCCAGCGGACGAAAGCTGGTTAACAGATATATCAGAAACTAAGGCTGCTATTCCTGGACTCGCCTAGGCATCCATGCCACCGAGACCATACCGACCGTCGGTTCGGGACAGTCAAAATTCAATCCGAGACAGATACCCCGTCGGGTCGTAGCCACAGCACTGTAGTAGACTTTATGTTCCAGCGTGGATTTATACCCAGATAAACATGACAAGCCAGAGACCCTTTGAACGTTTGCTGCTCGAGCAGTCATACAGATACTAGCCCCCCTACTTACCCCTCTGCGGGTAAAAAACGACACGCCGCATTTTCCCTGGATTCAGCGGTCCGACTTGGTAGAAAACTTTTCCGTGTGGCGACGACACCAATCAGAGATCAGCTGGGAACGGCCGGTTGCAAACACCAGTGCTTTCCGGTGATACTAGAGGCAGAGAGCAGACAATCGACAATCGGGTCTACACACCCGCAGCCTCGTGGAGATCCCAGTCAACCCGATCGGAAGAACTTTCCCATCTCGGAGGGTTCCGGTAACAAACTCACCGCAGAGACGCCCATCCTGGGTCGAGGCCCACTGGATCACTCATGTGAGGGGGGCCGCCACTCCACAGTATTCCCCCGAGAAACCTGGACTCCTGTCACTCACACGACCGGTGGAGATGATAACACCCACCAACCAGAAGGAGGACCCAAACATCCAACAGCGGAGAGGTCCAAACACCCGAGCCCCATTGAGAGCTTCCGTCGTAACGCCGAGTTTGCGGCCTCAGGAGAATGGAAATGGACTGTTCATATGGCAGAACCACTGCCCAGCTTGTCTCCGAGGGGACCCAAATCCGGTTTTAGTCCCCATCATCTCGTGTAGGGGAGAAAAATTAAACGCCATGCTGACTCGGGCTCTGGAAAAACCCTGATGTAGAGGGCCTAATTCCAAGCAATAGACTATCTTATGACTCTCCTTGGAATATCTAGCTGCTCCATGGGGATACAAAGAGATACCGACGGCGATTGTTACAGATGCGTATCCAGGATCAAGAGCGTAGCCTACTATGGGAGTTAGCTCCCTGGCTCCTGCTCCTGTTCTACTTAGCCGAGACTGGCCCTACCCTCGAAACATTGTTGGCCCCTACTACTACGGAGCCTACTTCTCTGGTACCGGAGAAGCCCGGAGACTGTTTCCTTTCCCCAGAGATTTTCCCATGAGACAACATGTCCCAAAGACACGTAAACAGAGACGTGCGGAAAAAGAGACTGGTTGAAGAAGCGGGGACTTTTGGTAACATTAGTCAGCCCAAAGGACTGCAGGTCATGGCCGGGATGACCAGGGGTGGGGAACAGATAGATACGGGAGTGTTACCAGACCTGGATCTTCCTGACTTCCGTCAGAGGCAGGGAGGACCCAGCTCTGGCTAGACAATATGAGAAGGGGTAACAGGTCAACAACAAGATAATAGATGAACAAGGTGTAAAAGTGTTTCCACATTTTGAACTGTTGAATAACATACTATATCGTGTGAATAAGGTTACACAAACAGGGGAGGTCATTCGAAAATGCTAGTCCCTAAAGGGTTGATTAAAACAGTGTTTACCCTAGCCCATACTCTCCCATGGGGTGGTCTTTGGGCAGAGATAAGACCAGCGACAGCGACCGCATCTCGTCCCGGTTTTACTGGCCAGCATACATGGTGACATCATGAAACTATTTGAGAATGTCCTGAATGCCAGTTAACTAGCCAAAAGACAGAAGCCGGCTCCTTTGTTCCTCTGCCCTTGGTAGCCATCCCATTCGAGAGAATTGGGTAGATCTGGTCGGACCTTTGAACCCCTGCGAAGGGACATAAATTTATACTCGTTGTTGTTGATTATGGCACCAGGTATCCTGAGGCCTTCCCTCTGAGATCAGACACTGCTAACAGGTTGCTCACAGGCTGTTAGAACTGTTTTTCTAGGGTAGGACTTCCCCAAGTATGTTAACTGACCAGGGAACAAATTTCATGGCAAAGTTAATGCAGGATGTCCTGAAGTTATTGGAGGTAAATACGTCCGGGCCTCGGTCTAACCATCCTCAGAACTGATGATTGGTAGAGAGGTTTAACGTACTTTAAAAACTATGCTTAGGAAGTTTGTTGACACTGAAAGCGTGCTTGGGATGAACTTCTCCCTTTCCTGTTGTTTGCGGTACGAGAAGTTCCCCAATCATCCACAGGCTTCTCCCCGTTTGAGCTCCTATATGGACGCCAACCTCGGGGTATTCTCAACCTACTAAAGGAATCCTGGGAGGAGAGCCTCCCCTCCCCCTCCCAATAATACCCTTCAGTATGTCATAGACCTTAGAAACCGCCTAGACATGATAGGTCGGTTTGCGAAGGAAAACCTCAAATCTGCTCAAGAACGTCAAGAGAGGCAGTACAACCAAAATGCTCGCTTGAGGGACCAAGTGATGCTACTACTACCGACATCAGAGACTAAACTCCTTGCGAAGTGGCAGGGTCCTTTCCAAGTTCTCCGCCGCACCGGGGAGGTGAACTATGAGATCTCTCAACCAGGGTCCAGGAAGGGTAAACAAATCTACCACGTGAACCTCCTGAAACCCTGGAAAACGATGAGATCGCTGTTCATTCACCCTCGGGAAGGAGAGACGTATTTGGGTCCAAAGCTTCCAAAGGGTAGTACATACACTGACCATCAGGTTCCCATGGGAGAGCAGTTAACAACGGAACAAAGGTCAGACCTACTTGATGTATGTGACCAGTTCCCAGATGTTTTTTCTGAGCTGCCAGGGCAGACTGATTTAGTGTCCCATAGGATTGAGACAGAACCTGGCATAAAAGTACGGTCCCGTCCCTATAGATTGCCAGAGGGCCGAAAAGACCTGGTAGAGAGGGAGATAATAGACGTGTTGGAATTGGGCGTGATCGAGGAGTCCCACAGCGAATGGTGTAGCCCTATCATGTTGGTCCCTAAACCAGATGGGAAGGTGAGGTTTCGCGTGGATCTGCGAAAGGTAAATGCTGTATCCAGATTTGATGCATATCCAATGCCTAGGGTGGATGAATTGCTTGATTCGCTTGGTAAAGCAGAGTATATCTCCACCCTAGATCTCACAAAAGGATATTGGCAGATACCTCTAGCGGAAGAATCCAAATGCAAAACTGCCTTCGCCACCCCTCTCGGTTTATACCAATTCGTCACTATGCCATTTGGGTTACATGGGGCTCCAGCCACGTTCCAAAGGTTAATGGACATGGTACTACGACCCCATAGGGCATATGCCGCTGCCTACTTGGATGACATTGTCATCTATAGCAGACACTGGCAGTCTCATATAAAAAGGTTAAGGGCAGTCCTAACGTCCTTAAGAGAAGCAGGGCTCACTGCAAATCCCCAAAAATGTGCCCTGGGTAAATCCACTACAAAGTACTTGGGCTATGCCGTTGAGGAAGGGATAGTAAGGCCACTAGCTAGCAAGGTGGCCGCCATAAAGGAAGTCCCCACCCCACAGACAAAGACACATGTCCGCTCCCTTTTGGGGTTAGCAGGGTATTACCGGCGGTTTATCCCCAATTTTTCGGAAATATCTGCACCCCTAACAGATCTGACAAAAAAGAGTGCCCCGGCCCAAGTTAAATGGTCTTGGGAGTGCCAAGACGCCTTTGACATGCTAAAAAAGTGCCTGTCAGAGGGCCCCGCTCTTCGGAGCCCAGATTTTAAAGAGCCCTTCATCATCCAGACGGATCCCTCAGAGGTAGGACTGGGAGCAGTGCTGTCTCAGCAATTTGATGGTGTTGAACACCCCATACTGTTCATCAGCTGGAATCTGTTCCCAAGGGAAGTGAGGTATTCCGTTATTGAGAAGGAGTGCCTCACTGTAAAATGGGCAATTGAGGCCTTGAGACATTATGTCGCCGGAGTACACTTCACCCTGGTCACTGACCATGCGCCCTTGAAGTGGTTAAACACCATGAAGGACACAAATCCAAGGTTGACCATGTGGTATATTGCCCTCCAACCCTTCTCTTTTGATATTCAGCATAGACCTGGAAAGGACCATGGAAATGCTGATTTTTTGTCAAGGGAAGGAGTGGAGGGTCAGGCTTCAGCCGTGTGGGACACTACCCACACACAAACAGGGGAGGTATGTGACAGAGTGAAGTCAACTCCTATCAGTTACGCCTGGGAGACATATGTCTGAGTGCTTCATCCAGCACTCATAAGGGTTAACTCGGTGGAAGTTAGGAAATCAGAACTCTTTAGCTGACACATGAGAGCCAGCAAGGTAGATAAGGATCTAGCTGCCAGAGAGAGAGAGAGAAGCACACTGCTGCTTGAGCCCTTAGCCAGAGGGATTTCACCAAAGACTACTTCAACTAAAGTAAGGATTATTCATTTGTTTACTGACTGCTTAAAGTACCCTTATGGTTTGGTTCTGGTTTAGCCAGCCAGCCTGCTAGATATGTCTGCTGTGTTATTAGTCAGTTTTTCTCCCAAAGTGGAGCATGATTTATTTTGTTAAAGGGACAGTGTACCCGCATGTTATGTTACTGTGGAGAAATAAAGCCACTGAACGTTTTTATTTATCCTGAAACTATACGTGTGGACTGTTCCCTGACCTCGGCTACAGGCCGTCCTGCCACAGGCCCCTACTCTACTCAGTGTTTATTAATGATCTTCCTATAGCTTGTAAGGGAGCCTCAATACACATGTATGCGGATGACACAATCTTGAATGCACACTAACCTCTCTGACCTTGGACTGAATTAAGTACTCTTGTACATTCACTTCTTGACTAATAATTAAGGGAGGGGTGCCTATTCTATTCAGACAAACATACCAGGAAGCTTGTTAATTAGATCAGAGTTGTAGATGAGGATAGATTGATAGGATTCAGACAAACATAACTGTGTAAAGAAATGAAATCAGAATCTTAGATCAGGTATTCAGTATGCATCCATGTTTAAAGATATTAAAAGATATAGAAAACATCCACAGATGATAACTCCAGTATTAACTCCACAGACACTTTATATTCAACACTTTAAGATGTAACATAGCCTAACTCTATGCCAAACTAGGTGTACTATGTAGGAACAAATCCTCCCTAGGTCTGTGTGTCAGAAAGCGCATCGCACAGCAGATGCTGATGCCAATTATAGACTATGGGGATATAGTATATGGCAAGGAACCCCAAAATCACCTTGGCAAACTTGATATCCTCTACAACTATTTGCAATTACAACACACATCACTGTGAAATGCTCAAAGAACTAGATTGGTCATCACTTGAGTCTAGGCGCAAAGTTCATCTTTCCTGTCTTGCCTTCAAATATTCTCTGGGCAAGCTACCCGTCTATCTGAACAAGCTCCTCACCCCTACCACTTGCAGCACTTATCATCTGAGATCTGACTCCAAAAGACTGTTCAAGGTTCAACAAAGTATCTGTCTGCTCCTCCTTCTCTTACCGTGCACCCCAAAACTGGAACAACCTTCCGGAGACCCTCACATCCACCACCAGTCTAAGTTCTTTAAAAACTAAAGCTGTCACATTTGAATCTGGTCTGCAACATTTATATACGCCTATAATACATATTATCTTTAACTGTGCATGAAATGTCTTATATATAATGTACTGTATAACCTTTTTCACTTTTTGTAACTATGTATTTGTAACCATGTATTTGTTATTACAACTCTGTGCCCAGGATATACTTGAAAACGAGAGGTAACTCAATGTATTACTTCCTGGTAAAATATTTTATAAATAAATATCGATCGGTTTGACATGTTACCTAACGCTATGACATTAATGTAAGAACAGAAATCAGTAAGCTTTTTCGCTTGGTAGATACGGATTGGTACAAAAATGACATACTGATAGACTTAGCAGTTGCTTTTTCAGAAATCTTACCCTGCAATCTGCCTGCGGTTTCTGAGGGGCCTATTCACAAAGCAGTGATACAATAATTGCATTTTCGCCCGACTGTGCATTTATTTATCGCGCTGTAAGGCATGAAGCCAAAAATGGTATTCACTAAGAAAGGCCGATAAAAAAATGCACTTTCGTCCGACCAGTTTTTTGTATCAGTACTATCCCACTATAAATCCTATAGCGTGATAACTGATAGAAAAAATTGTAGCCTGTAATAGCTGCATGAAGTCGCTGCTTCTCCATGAATGGCTCTTATAAGCAATCGTGCAAAACTAAATTGATAGTGTGCGGGAGCAGGGGTTCTCCTGAGCTGAACCGAAGTGATATCAGCCTCGGGACCCCCTACTGCATGAAATACCGGCCCCGTTATGGGGTGCCGGTATCCCCATGGCTTTTAAATTTCCTGTTTCCCCTGCTCCCGCACACTAGTATCAAAACTCGGAAAAATGAGTTACCATAGCGGCATATCCGGTGAGGGGTGTAATTATATCAATGTATTGCACTTTTTTTTTTGTCACAGTATTGGTACTGCAGGCCAGAGGGGACCCCTGGACACCCGTGGGGATCACTCAAGGACCCCCAGACACCTGCAGAGACCACCCCTGAACACTCGTGGGGACTACCTGGAGGCCCCCGGACACCAATAGGGCCTCGGACACCCGTGGGAACAACGTGAGGACCCCCAGACACCCACAGGGGCCACCCGAGAACCTGTAGACACCTTTGGGGCTTCCAGACACCCACAGGGACATACCATGTACCTTCAGAAACCCGCAGAGACCACCCGAGGACCACAGACACCCGTGGGCCCCCCGGACACCAGTTGGAGGCCCCGCCGGCCTCGGATTGATACCAGTGTTGAAAAAAATATGCTTTTATACATGTCTCAATCTTTCTTGCACCAGCCTTTAGCTGGTTGTGATGGTAGGGGGTAGCCGGCCTTCATTAATGAACAGGGTGAAGGTGTGGCTCAGTGAGTAAAGACACTGACTGGCACTGAGAGTTTGACTTTGGCAAGTCACTTTATCTCCCTGTGCCTCAGGCGCCAAAAAATAGATTGTAAGCTCCACAGGGCAGGGACCTCAGCCTGCAAAATGTCTCTGTAAAGCGCTGCGTACAACTAGCAGCGCTATACATGAACATGCTATTATTATTATTATTATGGAGCCCGGCTGCCTGCCCCTGAAACTGTATGGCAAGGGCTGAGAGTGTCAGCTCGAGTCTAATAGTGTACCCTACCATTTTGCCTTGTAATTCTGTTCCCCTTATACTGTCCCCCATAGGGTTATAAGCTAGGAACTGTGTGTGTTGGGTAAACTATGTAAGCCCAGTGGGACAGTTTATACATGATATGCTGTTTTCCTTTTGACTCATGGTCCCGTAGCTGCCTGTGCAAGCTTATAAGTGGGTTGCCTTGTATGGGTGGCCTCTTTTGAGAAATAGCTGTAGGGCAGAGACTTCTGGAACATGAGGGAAAAGGGGGATATTTGGGGGCAAACAGGGTTAACCTGTATTGTCTGCCAGCAGCTGGGTCTTGAAGGCTTGTATGCTAACATGAGTCTTAGAACCCCAGCTCGCAGTTCCCAGTTTTAGACTGTCAGCTCTAGGGATCAAATGTTACTGTTACTCTATTGGGTGTTGGGGTTGGTGTCCTAGAACAGGTTTTAGAGCACCAGTTCACAGACCCCACATTTTAGGTCCAAATTGTAGAGTGCAAGCTCTAGGGACCAACTGTTAGTTTTAATGTGTTTTAAAACTACAATGCATTTTGTGTTTGTGCTGTGAGCTGAACTGCATACAGGACATAAGAAGCCAGATGTGAATTAGCATTTCAATGCCAGCAGCCAAAGTATAGGGATTCCCTGTATTATTTGCAACATGGTGAGTGGGAAGGGCTGTGTACTTGCTATCTCCAGAGAATGCCTTTGTTTCACCTAGGGATGCCTTTGTTTCACCTAGGGGAGCCAGGAACATGGGGATGTATGGGGCTAGTCATGATAACAGTTGCTGGATTTCAAACTCATAGGCATGATTTCCATTAGAAAGTTTTGAATTTTCCCCTCCTATCATTGAAAGCAGAACCACAATCCATGCTCTAATTCGCTGCCAGCCCCCTCAATGATTTATATATGGAGCAAGCCCTATATAAGGGAGGGCAATGTAGCAGCTCTCTCTTTTTTTTTTGGAGATTTGAAGAGACAAGGACCTGCTGGCGGGCTTCTCAAAGGTGCTTCTGGGCAAAAGAGCTATACACCCCCCCACCCCCCAGAGAAGCATGGAGAAGCCCAGCCAGCAGACTGGAATCAACTGGAGCAGACAGGGTAATAATGCCTTTTGCTGAAGCAGACACCCTGAAACTGGGAAATGGCTAGATCTCAACCCCCCAGAGCCCTGTAAGTGTGTATATCTCTGTGTTTTGTATTTCTGCGAGTTTCCAAGGTCTTATCCAAATAAACCTCATTTTATTTCACTGTCTTGTTTTGCTTTCGGACTGGTCTACCATGACACTGGTGAAAAAATATGGTGAACTTTTATACAACGATAAACGTATCACAGCTTTGTGAATAGTTGTTACTGACAAAAAATGGCAATTTTATCTTTTTTTGGCCTATCGGACGACTTGTTTTTGTCTCTGAATGATTAGGGGCATAATAAAGCCATTGTAGAGTGATACAGCTAAACCCCGTTATAACGCGCCTTGCTATACCGCGATTCGGTTATAACGCGGTTTTCCCATGGCTCCCACTGACACACACTGCACACTGCACACACACTGCTCATTGCTCACACTGCACACACCTCACACTGCACACACACTGCTCATTGCACACACTGACACACTGCACACACACTGCACACACACTGCACACACACTGCACACTGCACACACACTGCTCATTGCTCACACTGCACACTGCACACACACTGCTCATTGCTCACACTGCACACACACTGCTCACACTGACACACACTGCTCATTGCTCACACTGCACACACACTGCTCACACTGACACACACTGCACACTGCACACACACTGCTCATTGCTCACACTGCACACACTGACACACTGCTCATTGCTCACACTGCACACACACTGCTCACACTGACACACACTGCTCATTGCTCACACTGCACACACTGACACACTGCTCATTGCTCACACTGCACACACACTGACACACACTGCACACTGCACACACACTGCTCATTGCTCACACTGCACACACTGACACACTGCTCATTGCTCACACTGCACACACTGACACACTGCTCATTGCTCACACTGCACACTGCACACACACTGCTCACACTGACACACACACACACACACACACACACTAACCGCTAACTGGTGGCAGCTGGTGGGCAGGGCTGGTGGGACCTGAAACTGGACCGGGATTAACAGTATTTGCGGGGGGGGCGGGGGTAATGTGATACAGTGGGGAACCCACACTGATGGTAATTGCAAGTTCCTGGGACTAAAGATAATGAACACACCAGTTGGTACAACATAAAACACAAGATATTGGCCCACTCCTCCACGTTCCCTACTGTGAGAAGCATTTCCTCCAGAACCAAAGTTGCCGGCCATCCGTCTGACTGGAGCGGGCACTGGACAGCGGAGTGCATCAAGTCGGGCGGGGAGCAGCAGCCAGCAGGCGGAGAGAGAGACAGCAATAGTGGCATGAAAACCCGGCAGGCTGAGCCAAAGATCCACAGACTGCAGCTGCTGTAACCATTCAACACCGCCGGGAGAGCAGGGAAGGACCCAGTCGGGACGGCAGAGATTGGGGAGGGAAAGGAGGCGGGTGGGCTTGGAAACCCGGCAGTCTTGACCAGGAGAGGTCGTGGCCGACTGAGGCGGCCCGAGTCCAATTTTCACAGAATTGGCGGCACTGTGTTGGCGCAGGAAAGAGATGTCCCAAGCAGCAGCGGCTCGAGCAGCTGAAGCTTGGCGATTGATCCGACTCGCTTATCCCCTCCAGGCCCGGCGCTCAGCAACTCGCTCTGGACTCCATTTGACCCTTGGTGGGGTTGTCCAACGGGCGGAGAGCCCTGGAATGAGACCGGCGGCTCAGGCGGCAACTCCGCTCTGACTACGTTGCCCCTGCTGGGGTTAGTCCAATGGTGGCGGAGGAAGCACTGTGGCAGTCGCTGCGGCACTGCCAACAAATGGGCCACAATAATGCCCAGTGGCTGACCTGGCGCAGGTCAGGCGAAGAAGAAAGCCACTCAGGGCCAACGCTCACGAGCGGCGGAAAAGATGACCCAGTTAGCGGCATTTCCTGCTGAGGCTCCCGCCCCAGTCGGGGCGACAAACCCTGCGGGACGTCTCCTGGAGAACTGGAGGGCTGCATCAGCAAACAGTGGCGGGAGCAGCGGCCATCCACCTGATCCCGGCAGAGAACAGCAGAGGCGGCCAGAGAGAGAAGACGCCGCACTCCGGTCATCCTGCCGGCGGCAGGCAGTTAGCAGTGTTCCAGCAGTAGCAGTTTTATTTGGGGGGAGGGACAGGGTTGACGGGAGGAGGGGGTGATTTTACCAAGTTTGCATGGAGCTGTGTTCCTCCACAAAGGACCTGGGACCCTTGTCCTGCACCGTTTTACCTGTACCCAACCCGGGCGCTGTTGCGGAAGTGGCCCGGTGCGCAAAGCCCGATGGGGCCCGGCGGCGGCCGGGGGCGGGCCGCTCCAGGTCCCCTGCAATTGGGACCAACGAAGGCGGCTGTCTCTGCGGGGACCAGAAAGGTAAGCCAGACCAAGTCGAGCTGAACCCTGACTTATTTTTCCCCTATGACTGTACCTGTTGTTTCACTTATAGGTGTGGAAAACCCACCCCCACCGCGCGGGGTGGCAGGAGATAGGGGTTGGTACCAGGGGAGGGAAGGAAGGGCAGCAAGTGAGCCAGCCATTGTCCCCACATTAACCTTGGCAAAGATCAGGGGGTTGTCTCAGATCAGCAACCCCTGTTTGCCAGCCTAGCTATGGGCTGGGGGTATCATGGGCAGGCCAGTTTGCACCCACCCCAGAGATACCCTGCAGCCAAGAAGCTGAGGCGTTGCACCGGAGGAGATGCCCCTGGGCTCATCCCCGGTAATGGGGAGCAGGCAGGAGAGGGCCTCAATAAGGTTCCCTAGGGTACAGGCTAGGATTAGCTAGGGAGAAGCGGAGTAGGTGAGGAGAGGTGCAGGTAGGTAGCCCGCAGCAGATCTCAGTGAGAGAAGGAGGGCTAGTGGTTAGCAAGGGAGGAAAGCAGCAGGTCTGGCAGATTAGAGTTTCGTTGCCCTGGCAGAGCCCAGGGGTTTCTCAGATCAGCAACCCCTGTTGCGCCTGGCTCTGGGCTTTGGAGGTATCCGGGGCAGTGGCGGCTTGTGCCACCCCAGGGATACATGCCAGCCAAGCGCTAATGCTGTTGCATCTGGAGAGGTTGCCCCTGAAGCTCATCCCTGGTAAGGGGGAGACAAGGTCAGGAGGTAGGGGCACTAGAGTAGTTCCAGGGTTCTGGGGTAGGATGCCCAGGGAGGAGGGCAGTGCAGGTGGCTGCAGGAGGAGGTAAGCAGCAGGCTGACGGTGCTGGGGCCTAGGGGGAGGCTAGGCAGGGATGGCACCGTGGAGCAGGGGAGATAGGAGGTCAGGGGGTTGTCAGGCAGCTGTCAGAAAGCTAGGGAGGGCTACGTAGCCAGAAAGTCCCTGCTATGACAGGGCACAGGAGTGACCCCCGACAGGATTCCCCCAGTTCCCCAAAGGAAGGGCTGTGGGTGAGGTAGAGGAAGCCAGGGAGAGGAGAGTCAGGGTTATGGCGGAGCAGCTACAGGGTGACACAGACGCCAGGCAGTGGTAGGGTCCTACAGAATAGTGACATAACCAGTCCAGACTTGGTTGCCGGGGAAGCGACGGTCTGGCTGGATAGCTCGGTCTTCCAGATCTTGGGCAGTGTGCAGACTCGGACTGACACAGGAGCCCCTTTCACCATGGACTTGGTTCCAAGGCACTGGGGGGGGGGAAGAGGGGAGCCAAGGAGAATTGCCCGGCGTTGCAGGATCTGGACTTTACCTCCACGGTGTTAATGGTCCAATGCGGGCGACAATTTTGCAGGCCAATCCCTCAGGAAGTATTGCAGTGCGTTCAAGAGCGCCCGTGGTATCCCAGGGCAAGGCGGAGGCGATGGGGTACACAGGGGCCCTGAGCAGGGGAGGTGTGGCGGTTAAGGGAGGGTTTGGCCGGGTGTTAACGGGGTTACCCCCAAGGGCCCCCCTCTAACGTCGCCAGGGAGAACAAGGGGTTTAATGGGGCTGAGGCCAGAAATGTGATTTTACCCTTGTTATAACCGTAAATGTATTCTTCTGTTCCATTGTAATGTCTGGGTTAACAGTACCGCATAACACACACACTGGGTCAGCAGGGGTTAATGTGTAAGCCCAGTGGGACTAGTTATCGTTATCTGTGTATTCCCTTGGCCTTCATGGACCTGTCTTGCCTGCAGCAAGTAGTTCTGAGACTAGGGTACAGCCCCGGTCACCCCCCAAGTACACCACTATTAAAAAATATAACTTTGGTCATAAGAGGGACATATATTTTGGCATAAGTGGACTTTTGTGCAGTTTTGCAATACACAGGCAGAATGTAATGGTGTGCTAATGACAGGCAGAATGCTGTCTTGTAATGCGTCAGGAACCACAGTTGGCACTCATATGAGTATTCACGTGAGTATTCACTGGAAGTGTATTCAAAGAGAGGTGTGAACATCGCCTGATCAAATAGTAAACTGACTACGACTTGGTTATGCGAAAAGCAAAAAGCCCACTTCAAAAGGTGTGTTTGATGGGGCCATGGGGGGGGGGGGTACCCCCAACAGGATATCAAAAGTGGTAAATCTTATTAAAAAAAATATAAAATACATATGAGATATCATTGGACTGACAACCGGCTAAGAATTACATAAGTGTATTGCGGGGGGACAGCCGATCTGTGGAAGTCTAAACATTGATAGTAATGTTTGATGACATGCAGATACTTAAATCTCTATTTACTGTTCAATATTCAATGTAATGAGGGGTCTCTCTACGAGCGTCAGGGGTCCCAGCATACAGTATATATCTACTGGACTGTGGTATTACGGAACGGAAGTTTTATGGCAATGGATTTTGCAGTAAATCATGAACTTTTGGTTAAGTCTGAAGGAACCCCTGTGGTGATGAGCGGAGGAAGGCGTAGAATTTACAAACCTGATATCAAAGACTATGGGCTAATGCTTATGACTGCACCAACGGACAAAAGGAATTAACAGAGGAAGGGGAACTATTCACATGTCCCACCCGCTTACAAAGGGTTTGTGATGGGGGGGGCACCCCCAAGGGAAGTCCCAAAATGAGCTTCAAAAGCTTCCAAGGACATTGGTAGCGTCTCGGCACTAAGGTGACAGATAGAGGGACAAAACGGTTATAATCAAACTGCTGGTCCACCCATATACCTTTGTCTTCGTTTGAGCTGAAGGTTTCCTGATGCTGAAGAAGAAATGCCATGCAATGTTCTGGGCTTGTTGCGCATGAAATGCCAGTCCCGCTGGCGACTGTTTCATTACTTATGTCTCATTTAAGGTAAGTGTATAATTTTGCCTGTATTTGTAATATTTGAGTTGTGTTCACCATTATCAAGAATAAAATCACTTTATTATATCTTAAGTTCGTCCCAGTTCAAACCCAGGTTAATATAATTCTTATATATAGGTTTTGGTACATTACCGCCTGTCGCAAGCCTCGTGACATGATGTTATTGTTTGGGGCTGTGTTGAATTGTTTTTATTGGGGTACTGGGGATGGGGGAACAGGGGGTATTGCCCAAGGGTATGTGGGTAGGCCTCTATGCTGGGTAGTGGGTGAGGGTGGTTAGGCCTCACGGGGTGGGAGGTAGTGGGCGAGGGTTTATGTAGGCAGTCCCGAGTGGTGGGTGAGGGTGGGTTAACCCCTTTGACTTCTGTAGCGGTAATAAACGCGCTATGGTGATTACGGGGTTAGGGGGAATTACATTGGCTGCTTTTTCATTCTTGTTCATGTTTGAAGAATCGAGGGGGCATGGACGGTTGATGAAAAGATGAGGATGGGCCTTCATGGGGTCAGCCGGGACATGGGTGAGTACTATATGTATTTAATGTATTGATTGTTCTTTTATGTATTTATAATAACAGGGTTGTATGTTGTTGATGCAATGGTTATAGGGGAATTGTCCCCAATAAAATTGCTATTAGGCCTTACACCCTTCCTTGCCATTGCGGCTATCCGCTATGGTAATGAAGCCAGCATATATTATTTTAATAATATTGTTCGGGGGGCTTTCCCGAGTACAGGCCCGGTTTGGGGCATCGGTGACAGGTGTCGTCGCCATTATTTTAGTGGGCACGGTTCGCGTATGCGTAGCTTAAAGAGGCGGCAACACTGCCACCGATGACAACATACCAGGGGCCATGTAAACTCGGGAAGCAGGGGGTCCTGCTGCACACAAGCAATGGCGGTTCAGCTCAGGGGACCTCTGCTCAATGAACTATATTAAAACATACATTATTGCTGCTTCGGTTACCATGCACATAGTACAAAGGAAGGAAATGAGTTGTTGTATGTGATATGTGGGTTTAGTCATAGTGTAGATGTGCAGGGAGGGTTCCCAGGCTGAACCGCTTTGGTTTTAGGTCTGGGGACCCCTGCATTCACTAGAGATACAGGACCCTTTATGGGTGCCGGTATCCCTTGCTTGGTTACACGTCCGGTCATGTGATCGGACATTTAACAGGGAGGGGACACACGACCTCAATAAGGGGCCTGTATCTCGGGAGGAAGAGGGGGTCCCCGACTGAAAAAATGCGGTTCAGCTACGGACACCTCCGTGCAATACACATGTACATAGGAGCAAACATTGGTATTTAAAGATTTTAAGTGGCCAGATGTTTGCGGCAGAGAGCGGCGGATTCTCTCTTGCGCGACACCATACCGGCAGAAGGAGGGCTTCTCGGCGTTCTTGCCAGAAGCCTGTCTCGCCAAGGTTTATTTCAAATGGTCTGGGTGTGCGCATTCAGTATCGCCAGGCATGTCAGCCTTCCGCCATACAGCGAAGTTACACGCCAAAATCAGGGCGAATTCAAACCTTGGCGAATGCAATTTACGCTGCTTAGTAAAATGAAAACCCAACTTGGTTCCTGGGGACCCAAGCATTGGATTTTGACAAGGGAGTGTGTAATGTCCGCATGATTGCATGGCAATTTCCAGCCTACTCCCCTCAACGAACGGAGTAGGTTAGCTGTGAAAAAGTATGTGTTCCCATTAACTTCATGGTACGGAAGGGTCCCATGATCTAGGGCGGGCCGGCCCAGCATTTCCTTTGGAGGGCCGGCCATATTGATTCTAATGGAGGAAGGCAGCGTGGCTTTCAAACGGCTAGTCCGAAAGTGTGTAAAGTTAAAACCCATATCGCCGGTTCTGTGAGTCACAGAGGGCTGGGATTTGGTAGCATGTAGTAACTGCTCCGGCATGATGCACGGCATTTCCAGCCCTCTCCGATCACAACAGTCAGAGTATGGGGTAAATGTGAAAAAAAGGTTTCCCATTGACTTCAAGGCGGAAGTTGCTCCATGGAAAAGTCTTATAGTGGCGGAGCCCATTGAACTGCATTAGGCATTAGACAGTGAGGCATTTAAAGTGGGTTTTTTAAGTGATAAAACGTTAGACTACAGTTTGACTAGAGGTGACTGGGGGGGACTGCTTCTTTCTGCAAACTCTTTAAATCAAGACAACAACTGGTAAGCTATTCAGATCACACTAGATCCCATGCTTGCTAACCTGCCTATTTCAACCCCCACCCCTTACAACTCTATTTACTGCAGTCTCTCCCAAAACTGACTCGCACAATAACACCCCCTGCACCTGCAACTGACTAGCATTGGCAAATACAGCTAACATTTGAAAAGGTACAGGCAACACCTGCTGTTAGTCTGTCACAATCCACTCTGCTCACAACAGAACTTGGCAGCACTGATACGCACCGACACACTTTAATGCGAGCAAAATACCCAATATGTACCTGGCAGATACCTGAAATACGCGCTCCTCAACTTGACAAGCCCGTGCGTTTGCCTTCCCAGCCTGGGTTCATGCCTGGCAGCGGGCGGATTGTTGATCTTAAATGATAATGATTAGGATTTTAATAGGCTGCAATGCTTCGCGTGTCTACCAAGATGGCATAAATTCATGAATGTAATGCAGTGATAATAATATATATACTGTGCAGTATTCAGCCAGTGGGGAATAAATGCTTCAATCCCTGCCTGGAAAATACCTCAATGCACTCGGGCAGAAAACAGTCACAACTCAATACACCGGGATACCCGACCGAATTGTGGGGACTAGCCGTGAGCTCGAATAAAGTGTGTCGCAGTTACCTTGGCCATCATGAACCTGCCTAGTATTTTACTTTTTTCTTTTCTCCTGGCCTATGGAGATGTTACTCCTCTATACACTACAAACTCCTCCATCCTGCCCCACACCCAACATCACCATACACCTGGACTACTCAAAGCCTTGCACTATCTATGAATGTTGGTGCAAGAACTCTAAAAACCAGCACACACCCCTGCTCATCTAATGGAAAGCACCAAAATCTACAACTTGGCAAACAATACCCAATTTCTACTCTTTAGCAGGTGATATTGAAACTAACCCAGGTCATCCCATTTCAGCTCTGTCCATGCCCTGAGAATTCCACCTTATAATTCCAAAAAGGGCTATCTGTCGCCCATTATCAACATCCGGAGCCTGCTGCCCAAACGGATGAACTAAGGGCATGGGTGCCTTATGCATATAAACAAAGCCATCGTTCTACAGAAACATGGCTATCCCCTAAAACCCTGATGCAAATATTGCCATTCAGGGTACTCCATTTTTAGGAGAGATAGGTCAAAGAGAGGAGGAGGGTGGGTGTTATTTTATAGTCAGACACCTTACAATTTACAATGTTAAATTGCCCATCAAGTCCACCTCTTTTGAAACTCTAGTTGGCAAAATCTGCCTCCCTTTTTAAGCCCAATCTGCTTGCTGGTCTACACGCCCCCCCCCTAAAGCCCTCTACAATCCTTGACTGATATACCACGTTTCTGGCTCCATTTCCTCTCTGAGATGAGAAGGGTGAGTGCTAGTTCTAGGAGATTTCAACTTCAATTGGCTTGACCCTAAAAACCACAAATCCAGATACAACTCAAGTCACTTAACCTATCACAACTCATTTCCCAACCCAAACCGGATTAAACCTGAAATCGCATTAACCATTCCTGCTAGACTGGATTCTCTCCTCAAACCCTTGCAGAACAAATCCTCTAGCATCTTTCCTGATATTTCAGTGACACCATGCAAAGTGTACTGTGTAAGGAAAATTAAACCACCCATTCAAGCCCCTAAAGTTTCTCACTGCACTAGACATTTAAAAACTTTAAACCACAACAGTTTCTGGATGGACCTTACAACTGCCCATGGACAGAATCGATTTAATTCCGATCCCGATTCTGCGCGCGACTATTTCCAATCCGAGTTTTTAAAACTCTGCGATACCCATGCTCCATACGCAAAAAAGGGTACGGGGGGCCCACTTCCATGGGTTACACCTGACCTTATAGCACTCTACCAGTTCAGGGATGCCTTGTGGAAAGCTACAAAGTAACTGGCACTACCAAGGATCTCAATCACTAAGATGCATGCGGAACATGTGCACAAGGCAAACAAGGCATGCAAAAGCACAATATTACTCTGACAATCTCCCACCAAAATACATCAAACCCAGCAACTTCTGGAAGGTTATAACAATATATTCCAGCCTCCTAACCATCAACAACAAGTAATATCATAAGGGGGATATTACTCTGACAAACCCCACTGACATTGCAAATGCATTCAATGATTACTTTGTGGGGTGTGGCCACAACTTATTAGCGAAACGCAGCACAAACCCAAAACATGAATCTCATCCTGGGAGTATCCTACAGTCCCACCCCCTCCAAACTGCCCACAATTTTCAATTTAGCCCAGAATCTTAAGAGGAGATTAAACAAGCGCTCCTCAAACTAAAACTAAGCAGCCATGTGGACCGACTTACTACAATCTAGGTTCTACGACTGGTGCCCCAGCCATTGCCAAACCAATTGCGTCCATAGTCAACTCTATCCTGTCTGCAGGCCATATCCTAAGACCTGGAAAACTGCCAGAGTTGTCACAATATTTCAAAAGTGAGGACAAAAACACTGTCTCAAACTACAGGCCAATCTTACTCTCCCATTTCTATCCAAAGTAATGGAAAAAATGTGTCCACTCCCAATTAAGCGATTTCTACACCAAGACAAATTTCCCTAGCCCAACCAGTTTGGGTTTCGTCCCCAATACTCCACCGTAATACCTTGCAAAAAGTTTGCAATGAATCCAGTGTGGAATGGAACGGGGACAAACTCATGGTGCAGTATTCCTAGATTTTGCAAAGGTTTTTGACACAGTGATCATGCTATCCTTGCTTAACAAACTCCAGAGCTCTGGAAGGGAAACATGCTTTAAACTGGTTTCAGTCCTACTATCAGGAAGATCCCAACAGTGTTCCATCTCAGGCTCTAACTCCAACCCCCTGGATTCACTGGGTGTCCCGCAAGGCTCTGTTCTGGGGCCTGCTTCTCAGTGTCATTAATGATCTCCCACAGCTTGTAAGGAAGCCTCAATACACATGTATGCAGATTGACACAATCCTATATGCACACAGACCATAGCCTCCTGACCTACAACACATACTTCAG
The DNA here is from genome assembly GCA_036426205.1 of Ascaphus truei. Lineage (NCBI taxonomy): Eukaryota > Metazoa > Chordata > Amphibia > Anura > Ascaphidae > Ascaphus > Ascaphus truei. Next base: position 48,375 of record WSYH01002956.1, read on the forward strand.
TCTGACTTTTTGAGACTCGAAACTGGATTTCCCCAAAAAAAACTGTTTTAAACACTGACAAGACTGTAACAATGATATTTGGGACCAAGACTAAATTTGAAAGATTCCAGTGACTGGATCCTGCTTAGAACCAATGCTAACACACACCCTAAACACCTGTCACTATGTTTTAAATACCTGGGGCTTATGGTTTGACTCCCACTTAACATTCGGGATGCACATTGAGACCCTGACAAACCAGACCTATGCCAAACTAGGGTACTTTACAGGAACAAATCCTCCCTAAGTCTCCTGGTCAGAAAAGCATATGCACAGCCGATGCTAATGCCAATATTGACTATGGAGACATAGTATATGGCTCGGCTCCCAAAACACCTAGCAAACTTGACACCCTCTACAATTCAATTTGTCGTTTGTTCTCCAATGCAAATATAACACACATCACGCGAAATGTCAAAGAACTAGATTGGTCATCACTAGAGTCTAGGCGCAAAGTGTCACCTTCCTGTCTCACCTTAAATATTTCTGGGCAAGCTACCCAGCTACCTGAACAAGCTCCTCATTCCTACCACAAAACTCACATTCACTGAGATCAGACTCCAAAAGACTGTCATGTCCCAAGGCTCAACAAAGTATCCGGACGTTCCTCTTCTCCTTCCGTGCACCCAAAACTGGAACAACCTACCAGAGACTCTCATATCCACCACCAGCTAAGTTCTTTCAAAATCTAAGGCTGTCTCACACTTTAATCTGGTCTGTAACTGTTAATACGCTCATAATATATATTTTCTTTAACGGTGGCACGCAATGTCTTGTATATAATGCTATACCTTGTTCATTTATGTAACTGTACTGTAACATTGTATTATTTGTTTTACTCTGCGACCAGGATATACTTGAAAACGAGAGGTAACTCTCAATGTATTACTTCCTGGTAAAATATTTTATAAATAAATAAATAAATAAAAATAATTGATTTAAATGGGAGAGTGAAACGCAGTGATTTCTTTTAACTTATAGCGGAGAATCCTGCATTATAGTTAATAGGGGATTTTAACTTATTTTTGGTATCTCGGGTTCTGGGGGTCATGGAAGGCTGATATTTGGCCACAATGGCATGAGGACCTGGCAAATTTCAGCCCGCTCAGACCCACAGAATGGATTATTTTAATATGTGTAGATATTAAAGAATATACTGTTTTGCAAGGCTGTTATAAAAGTCCGGGAAAGTTACTGGCTCTGCTTTATGTTACTGTTCAGGAGGGCGACCCTTTGTCTACAACAGCCCCCCTGATCAAAGACTTGACCACTCTGATTGTGTACAATAGGGCAGAGAAACACAGAGGCTGAGTGGTCTGTAAGTGCCATAATTCACACTTGCAGACAAAAGGGTTTCCTGACCGATACAGTCTGGTAAACTTTCAGGCGCCCATTGTTTAGGGTATGGGCTGAAACTCCATATAAACGAGTGTAGGCCTATACCCAGTGTCTTTTCGTGATTGTCTTCATTTATATCCTGTATTGCTGAATGAATTGCAAATCCGGTACCTTTGCTTCATTACCCAACCCCCGAAGTAAGTGCTATATTTTGACTGTTATATGTATTATCTTCTGTGTTCACCTATTTAAGGAATAAACTATCTTTATTATATATAAGTCGTGTTCAATTCAACCCAGATATTTGGTGTACTGTATATTATAACCTATCACTAACTACCGTGACATTAACCAATTCCACAAGGCCTCAACAACAACCATGGGCAACTATCCCCTTCACCTACCACCTTTACCATCAACGGTAATGTGCAAAAGTACAAATAGCCAAAGATGGCTAATAGCGCTTTGCCCATTCAAACAAATAATACAGTGAAAAAAAATGACATACAATAAAAAATACATTACTATAAAAAAAAACTAGCGATTTAATCCATTGATTGTCACTGTGGTCATCTCTGCCCTCAATGAGGCATAGATAGCCACATTGGCAACCCATGGGCACTTTACTACCCACCCACTCTACCCCCAACATCGCCTCCCTCCCCAAAACATACATTAATGAGCAAAAGCCCTACAGTATTATCCAGATCTGGATAGAAGCGCATTTGTCCATTAAAAATAAACCATTAGTCAGCCAACATATAGTAAATATGGCTAATATGGCTTTTGCTCATTTGTGTTGAAATAAATGAAAAAATTACACAATAAAATAAAAATGACATTTCAATACATTAAAATAAATAGTAGTCTATTGCCACTATAACCTTTGGCCACCCCCTCTACCACCTTCAAATTGGGTAGTGGCAGTTAGCCCCTTCATTACCATAGCAGTTAGCCGCTAAGGTAATGTCACCTTTTTATTTTAATTTAAATGAAATATTATTGAAGTAGAGAGTTTCTGGACTTGAACTACATTCATTTCAGGTCCTGAGGTACAGAGCAGGCCTGAGTATAGGGTGCCAGTAACTCCTGCAAGTCACGTGTCACGTAACCGGGACATTTAAACTTGCTGGCACTCCCTACGAATTGTAACTCAGGAAGCAGGGGGTCCCTGGACCTGAAATTAACATGGTTCAGTTCTGGAGATCCCCTGCGTCAATAATATGTAATTTAATTTAAAATAAAAACAGGGCGATCACCTGTAAGAGCTGTGCAAGGAGATGTAGCTCTCTCTGTGCAGCTCTTTGGTGCCTATTCACAATGCATTGATAAGTGGTTTAGTGGGCGATAAATGCCTTTATAGTGTGATACTGCCTGATCTGCTATTCACAAAGTAGTTAAAAAAGTGTAGTACAGCTAAACCCCGTTATAACGCGGTCCTCGGGGTCCACCCCGAGACCACCGCGTTACTAACGGGGTCGCGCTAATTTAAAAAAAAAAATGGCGCCGCATCAGTGCATATAGTATTTACCCCGTCGGGTCCCGGCTTCCCCCTGTCACCGCGTGACAGGAGATGGGAGGGGGATGACCTCCGGCTTCCGCTTCCCTGTTACCGCGTGAAGGAGATGGGAGGGGGGATTCCCCTCCGGTCCGGCTCCCCTGCCACCGCGTGACAGGAGATGGGAGGGGGATTCCCCTCCGGTTCCGGCTTCCCTGACACCGCGGTACAGGAGATGGGGAGGGGGGATGCCCCTCCGGTCCGCTCCCCATGCCAACCGCGTGACAGGAGATGGGAGGGGGGATTCCCCTCCGGTTCCGGCTTCCCCTGCCACCGCGGTACAGGAGATGGGAGGGGGGATGCCCTCCGGTCTGGTCCCCCTGTTACCGCGACAGGAGATGGGAGGGGGGATTCCCTCCGGTTCGGCTTCCCCTGCCACCGCGGTACAGGAGATGGGAGGGGGGATGCCCCTCCGGTCTGGCTCCCCCTGCCACCGCGTGACAAGGAGATGGGAGGGGGATTCCCTCGGTTCCGGCTTCCCCTGCACCGCGGTACACGGAGATGGGAGGGGGATGCCCCTCCGGCTTCCGCTTCCCCTGTCACGCATGACAGGAGATGGGAGGGGGGGATCCCTCCGGTCCGGCTCCCCCGCCGCAGCACAGGGCCCTCGCGCCGCAATACAGGGCCCCCTGGCCCTGCCGTAGCGCAGGGTCGTCCTGCCCTCCCCCCCCCCCATGCCCCCCCGCGCTTGCACCGGGCAATCCCACCAGCCCCCGCAGCATCGGGGCCCCGCAGCAGCCATCTCCCCTCCACCGCAGCACCACCCCCCACCCTGCAGCCACATCCTCAAAAAATCATCCCAAGGTTAGGTAAGGCTGATTTATGTATAAGTGTAGTGGGTGGTGTGTGTTGGTGTGTGTGTGTGTGTGTTGGTGTGTGTGTGTCCTGCACACACACACACACACACACACACACACACACACACACACACACACACACACTACACTTATACATAAATCAGCCTTACCTTACCTTGGGGATGATTTTTGAGGCATGTGGCTGCAGGGTGGGGGTGGTGCTGCGGTGGAGGGGGATGATGGCTGCTGCGGGGGAGGGCAGGATGACCCTGCGCTACGGCAGGGCCAGGGGGCCCTGTATTGCGGCGCGAGGGCCCTGTGCTGCGGCGGGGGGAGCCGGACCGGAGGGGAATCCCCCCTCCCATCTCCTGTCACGCGGTGGCAGGGGGAGCCGGAACCGGAGGGGAATCCCCCCTCCCATCTCCTGTAACCGCCGGTACAGGGGGAGCCAGACCGGAGGGGCATCCCCCCTCCCATCTCCTGTACCGCGGTGGCAGGGGAAGCCGGAACCGGAGGGAATCCCCCCTCCCATCTCCTGTCACGCGGTTGCAGGGGGAGCACCGGAGGGGCATCCCCCCTCCCATCTCCTGTACCGCGGTGGCAGGGGAAGCCGGAACCGGAGGGGAATCCCCCCTCCCATCTCCTGTCACGCCCGTGGCCAGGGGGAGCCGGACGGAGGGGCATCCCCCCTCCCATCTCCTGTCACGCGGTGACAGGGGAAGCGGAAGCCGGAGGGGCATCCCCCCTCCCATCTCCTGTCACGCGGTGACAGGGGGAAGCCGGGACCGCGGGGTAAATACTATATGCACTGATGCGGCGGCCATTTTTTTTTTTTTAATTAGCGCGACCCCGTTAGTAACGCGGTGGTCTCGGGGTGGACCCCGAGGACCGCGTTATAACGGGGTTTAGCTGTATATATAACCGCTAACTGGTGGCAGCTGGTGGGCAGGGCTGGTGGGACCTGAAACTGGACCGGGATTAACAGTATTTGCGGGGGGGGCGGGGGTAATGTGATACAGTGGGGAACCCACACTGATGGTAATTGCAAGTTCCTGGGACTAAAGATAATGAACACACCAGTTGGTACAACATAAAACACAAGATATTGGCCCACTCCTCCACGTTCCCTACTGTGAGAAGCATTTCCTCCAGAACCAAAGTTGCCGGCCATCCGTCTGACTGGAGCGGGCACTGGACAGCGGAGTGCATCAAGTCGGGCGGGGAGCAGCAGCCAGCAGGCGGAGAGAGAGACAGCAATAGTGGCATGAAAACCCGGCAGGCTGAGCCAAAGATCCACAGACTGCAGCTGCTGTAACCATTCAACACCGCCGGGAGAGCAGGGAAGGACCCAGTCGGGACGGCAGAGATTGGGGAGGGAAAGGAGGCGGGTGGGCTTGGAAACCCGGCAGTCTTGACCAGGAGAGGTCGTGGCCGACTGAGGCGGCCCGAGTCCAATTTTCACAGAATTGGCGGCACTGTGTTGGCGCAGGAAAGAGATGTCCCAAGCAGCAGCGGCTCGAGCAGCTGAAGCTTGGCGATTGATCCGACTCGCTTATCCCCTCCAGGCCCGGCGCTCAGCAACTCGCTCTGGACTCCATTTGACCCTTGGTGGGGTTGTCCAACGGGCGGAGAGCCCTGGAATGAGACCGGCGGCTCAGGCGGCAACTCCGCTCTGACTACGTTGCCCCTGCTGGGGTTAGTCCAATGGTGGCGGAGGAAGCACTGTGGCAGTCGCTGCGGCACTGCCAACAAATGGGCCACAATAATGCCCAGTGGCTGACCTGGCGCAGGTCAGGCGAAGAAGAAAGCCACTCAGGGCCAACGCTCACGAGCGGCGGAAAAGATGACCCAGTTAGCGGCATTTCCTGCTGAGGCTCCCGCCCCAGTCGGGGCGACAAACCCTGCGGGACGTCTCCTGGAGAACTGGAGGGCTGCATCAGCAAACAGTGGCGGGAGCAGCGGCCATCCACCTGATCCCGGCAGAGAACAGCAGAGGCGGCCAGAGAGAGAAGACGCCGCACTCCGGTCATCCTGCCGGCGGCAGGCAGTTAGCAGTGTTCCAGCAGTAGCAGTTTTATTTGGGGGGAGGGACAGGGTTGACGGGAGGAGGGGGTGATTTTACCAAGTTTGCATGGAGCTGTGTTCCTCCACAAAGGACCTGGGACCCTTGTCCTGCACCGTTTTACCTGTACCCAACCCGGGCGCTGTTGCGGAAGTGGCCCGGTGCGCAAAGCCCGATGGGGCCCGGCGGCGGCCGGGGGCGGGCCGCTCCAGGTCCCCTGCAATTGGGACCAACGAAGGCGGCTGTCTCTGCGGGGACCAGAAAGGTAAGCCAGACCAAGTCGAGCTGAACCCTGACTTATTTTTCCCCTATGACTGTACCTGTTGTTTCACTTATAGGTGTGGAAAACCCACCCCCACCGCGCGGGGTGGCAGGAGATAGGGGTTGGTACCAGGGGAGGGAAGGAAGGGCAGCAAGTGAGCCAGCCATTGTCCCCACATTAACCTTGGCAAAGATCAGGGGGTTGTCTCAGATCAGCAACCCCTGTTTGCCAGCCTAGCTATGGGCTGGGGGTATCATGGGCAGGCCAGTTTGCACCCACCCCAGAGATACCCTGCAGCCAAGAAGCTGAGGCGTTGCACCGGAGGAGATGCCCCTGGGCTCATCCCCGGTAATGGGGAGCAGGCAGGAGAGGGCCTCAATAAGGTTCCCTAGGGTACAGGCTAGGATTAGCTAGGGAGAAGCGGAGTAGGTGAGGAGAGGTGCAGGTAGGTAGCCCGCAGCAGATCTCAGTGAGAGAAGGAGGGCTAGTGGTTAGCAAGGGAGGAAAGCAGCAGGTCTGGCAGATTAGAGTTTCGTTGCCCTGGCAGAGCCCAGGGGTTTCTCAGATCAGCAACCCCTGTTGCGCCTGGCTCTGGGCTTTGGAGGTATCCGGGGCAGTGGCGGCTTGTGCCACCCCAGGGATACATGCCAGCCAAGCGCTAATGCTGTTGCATCTGGAGAGGTTGCCCCTGAAGCTCATCCCTGGTAAGGGGGAGACAAGGTCAGGAGGTAGGGGCACTAGAGTAGTTCCAGGGTTCTGGGGGTTAGGATTGCCCAGGGAGGAGAGGCAGTGCAGGTGGCTGCAGAGGAGGTAAGCAGCACGGCTGAGGTGCTGGGCCTAGGGGGAGGCTAGGCAGGGATGCACCGTGGAGCAGGGGGAGATAGGAGGTCAGTGGGGTGTCAGGAGCGTCAGAAGCTAGGGAGGGCTAGTAGGCAGAAAGTCCCTGCTATGACAGGGCCAGGAGTGACCCCGCAGATTCCCCCAGTTCCCAAAGGAAGGGCTGTGGGTGAGTAGAGGAAGCAGGGGAGGAGAGTCAGGAGAGTTATGCGGAGCAGCACAGGGTTGACACAGAGCCAGGGCAGGGTAGGGTCCTACGAATAGTGACATAACCTGTCCACAGACTGGTTGCCGAGGGAGCGACGGTCTGGCTGGTAGCTGGTCTTCCAGTCTGGGCAGTGTGCAGACCGGACTGACACAGGAGCCCCTTCACATGGACTTGGTTCCCAGGCACTGGGGGGGGGGGAAGAGGAGGAGGCCAAGGAGAATTGCCCGGCGTTTGCAGGATCTGGACTTTACCTCACGGTTGTTATGGTCCAAATGCACGGGCGACAATTTTGCAACGGCCAATCCCTCAGGATAGTATTGCAGTGCGTCAAGAGCGCCGTGGATCCCAGGGGCAATGGGGAGGCGGGGGTACAGGGGCCCTGAGCAGGGGGAGGTGTGGCGGGTCGGGAGGGTTGGCCCGGGTGTTAACGGGGTTACCCCCAAGGGCCCCCCTCTAACGTCGCCAGGGAGAAACAAGGGGTTTAAACTGCGAGGCTGAGGCCAGAAATGTGATTTTACCCTGTTTAACCTGTAAATGTATTCTTCCTGTTCCATGTAAGTCTGGGTTAATCAGTACCGCATAACACACACACTGGGTCAGTCAGGGGTTAATGTGTAAGCCCAGTGGGTAGTTATCGTTATCTGTTATTCCCTTGGCCTCAGGACCTGTCTGCCTGCAGCAAGGTATCTGAGACAGGGTACAGGCCCCGGTCCCCCCCAAGTACACACCTATTAAAAAAATATAACTTTGTCATTAAGAGGGACATATATTTTGGCTTAAGTGACTTTTTGCAGTTTTGACAATACACAGCAGAATGCTAAGGTGTGCTAAGTGACAGGCAGAATGCCTGTCTTGTACAGCGTCAGAACCAATAGGTGGCCTCCATATGAGTATTCACGTGAGTATTCCCTGGAAGTGTATTCAAAGAGAGGTGTGATACATCGCCTGATCAATAGGTAAACTGACCTATTGGTATGCAGAAAAGCAAAAAGCCACTTCAAAAAGGTTTGTTTGATGGGGCCATGGGGGGGGGGGGTACCCCCAAAGGATATCAAAAGTGCGTAAATTTATTAAAAAAAATATAAAAGACTATGAGATATCACTTGGACTGACAACGGCTAAGAATACATAAGTGTATTGGCGGGGGGACAGCCGATCTGTGGAAGTCTAAACATTGATATGTAACTGTTTAATACGATTGAGATACTTAAATCTCTTATTTACGATGTTAATACAATGATAATGATGGGGTCTCTCTACGAGCGTCAGGGTCCCAGCAGATACAGTAAATATCTACTGGACTGTGTGTATTACGGAACGGAAGTAGTTATGCAATGATTTTGCATAAATCATGAACTTTTGGTTAAGTCTGAGGATACCCCTGTGGTGATGAGCAGGAGAAGGCTAGATAGAATTTACAAACCTGATATCAAAGACTATGGGCTAATTGCTTATGACTTGCCGCCAACGGACAAAAGGAATTAACAGAGGAAGGGGAACCATTCACACCTGTCCACCCGGCTTACAAAGGGTTTGTGATGGGGGGGGCTACCCCCAAGTGGAAGTCCCAAAATGAGCTTCAAAAGCTTTCCAAGGGACATTGGTAGCGTTCGGCACCTAAGGTGACAGATAAGGGACAAACGGTTTGATAAATGCTGGTCCACCCATATCCTTGTCTTCGTTTGATGAAGGTTTCCTGATGCTAGAAGAAGAAGAACTGCCTGCAATGTTCTGGGCTGTTGCGCATGAAAATGCCAGTCCCGCTGGCGCTGTTTCATTACTTTGTCCTCTTTTAAGGTAAGTGTTAATTTTGCCTGTTATTTGTAATATTTGGGTCTGGTTCACCTTATCAAGAATTAAAATCACTTTATTATATCTTAAGTTCGTCCCAGTTCAAACCCAGGTATATATATTTTATATATAGGTTTTGGGTACATTACCGCCTGTCGCAAGCCTGTGACAATGATGTTATTGTTTGGGGCTGTGTTTGAATTGTTTTTATTGGGGTTACTGGGGAGGGGGAAGAGGGGGTATTGGCCCAGGGTATGTGGGTAGGCCTTCATGCTGGGTAGTGGTGAGGGGTGGTTAGGCCTCACGGGGTGGGAGGTTAGTGGGCGGGGTATGTAGGCCCCCGAGTGGTGGGGAGGTGGGGTTAAACCCCTTATGATCCTGAGCGGTAATATAACTCGCTATGGTGATTCGGGGTTAGGCGGGAAATTACATTGGCTGCTTTCATTCTTGTTTATGTTTTGAAGAATCGGAGGGGGCATGCGACGGTTATGAAAGATGAGGATGGCCTTCATGGGTGTCAGCCGGACATGGGTGAGTACTATTATGTATTTAATGTATTGATTGTTCTTTATGTATTTAATAACAGGGGTTGTATGTGTTGATGTGCAATGTTATAGGGCGAATTGTCCCCAATAAAACTGCTATTAGGCCTTACACCCTTCCTTGCCTTGCGGCTATCGCTATGGTAATGAAGCCGCATTATTATTTTAATAATATTGTTCGAGGGGCGTTTCCCGAGTACAGGCCCCGGTTTGGGGCATCGGTGACAGGTCGTCGCCATATTTTAGTGGGCACGGTCAGCGTATGCGTAGCTATAAAGAGTGGCCGGCAACACTGCCAACCGATGACAACATACAGGGGCTGTAACTCGGGAAGCAGGGGGTCCGCTGCACACAAGCAATGAGCGGTCAGCTCAGGGACCTCTGCTCAATGTACTATATTAAACATACATTCATGCTGCTTCGTTACCATGCACATAGTACAAGGTAAGGAAATGAGTTGTTGTATTGATATGTGGTGTTTTATATAGTGTAGATGTGCAGGGAGGGTTCCCAGGCTGAAACCGCTTTGTTTTAGGTCTGGGGACCCCTGATTACTGGAGATACAGGACCCTTTATGGGGTGCCGGTATCCCTCTGCTTGGTTTACAGTCGTCGGTCATGTGATGGAATTTAAAAGGGAGGGGACACCGACCTCAATAAGGGGCCTGTATCTCAGGGAAGCAGGGGGTCCCCGACCCTGAAACACCAAGCGGTTCAGCTACGGACACTCCGTGCACATACCATGTACATAGAGAGCAAACATTGGATTTAAAGATTTTAAGTGGCCGATGTTTGCGCAGAGAGCGGCGGATTCTCTCGGCTGCGACACATCGGCAGAGGAGGGCTTCTCGGCGGCTCTGCCAGACAGCCTGTCTCGCCACAGGTTTTATTTCAAAAATGGTCGGGTTGCTGCGCATTCATACGCCAGGCATCAGCCTTCCGTGCCATACAGCGAGTTACACGCCAAAATCATGGCGAATCAAACCTTGGCCGAATGCAATTTACCGCTGCTTAGTAATAATGAAAACCCAACTACTGGTTCCTTGGGGACCCAAGCCATTGGGATTTGACAAAGGGAGGTGTATGCTACCGCATGGATTGCATGGCAATTTCCACGCCTTCCCCTCAACGAACGGAGTAGGTTAGCTGTGAAAACAGATGTGTTCCATAACTTCAATGGTACGGAGGGTCCCATTGATCTAGGGCGGGCCGGCCCAGCATTTCCTTTGGAGGGCCGGCCATATTGATTCTAATGGAGGAAGGCAGCGTGGCTTTCAAACGGCTAGTCCGAAAGTGTGTAAAGTTAAAACCCATATCGCCGGTTCTGTGAGTCACAGAGGGCTGGGATTTGGTAGCATGTAGTCACTGCTCCGGCATGATGCACGGCATTTCCAGCCCTCTCCGATCACAACAGTCAGAGTATGGGGTAAATGTGAAAAAAAGGTTTCCCATTGACTTCAAGGCGGAAGTTGCTCCATGGAAAAGTCTTATAGTGGCGGAGCCCATTGAACTGCATTAGGCATTAGACAGTGAGGCATTTAAAGTGGGTTTTTTAAGTGATAAAACGTTAGACTACAGTTTGACTAGAGGTGACTGGGGGGGACTGCTTCTTTCTGCAAACTCTTTAAATCAAGACAACAACTGGTAAGCTATTCAGATCACACTAGATCCCATGCTTGCTAACCTGCCTATTTCAACCCCCACCCCTTACAACTCTATTTACTGCAGTCTCTCCCAAAACTGACTCGCACAATAACCCCCCTGCACCTGCAACTGACTAGCATTGGCAAATACAGCTAACATTTGAAAAGGTACAGGCAACACCTGCTGTTAGTCTGTCACAATCCACTCTGCTCACAACAGAACTTGGCAGCACTGATACGCACCGACACACTTTAATGCGAGCAAAATACCCAATATGTACCTGGCAGATACCTGAAATACGCGCTCCTCAACTTGACAAGCCCGTGCGTTTGCCTTCCCAGCCTGGGTTCATGCCTGGCTGCGGGCGGTTGTTGATCTTAAATGATAATGATTAGGATTTTAATAGGCTGCAATGCTTCGCGTGTCTACCAAGATGGCATAAATTCATGAATGTAATGCAGTATGGTAATATATATACTGTGCAGTATTCAGCCAGTGGGGAATAAATGCTTCAATCCCTGCCTGGAAAATACCTCAATGCACTCGGGCAGAAAACAGTCACAACTCAATACACCGGGATACCCGACCGAATTGTGGGGACTAGCCGGAGCTCGAATAAAGTGTGTCGCAGTTACCTTGGCATCATGAACCTGCCTAGTATTTTAACTTTTTTCTTTTCTCCTGGCCCTATGGAGATGTTACTCCCTATACACTACAAACTCTCCATCCTGCCCCACACCCAACATCACCATACACCCTGGACTACTCACAAGCCTTGCACTATCTATGAATGTTGGTGCAAGAACTCTAAAAACCAGCACACACCCTGCTCACTCTAATGGAAAGCACCAAAATCTACAACTTGCAAACAATACCCAATTTCTACTCTATTAGCAGGTGATATTGAAACTAACCCAGGTCATCCCATTTCAGCTCTGTCCATGCCCTGAGAATTCCACCTTAAATTCCAAAAAGGGCTATCTGTCGCCCATTATCAACAATCCGGAGCCTGATGCCCAAACTGGATGAACTAAGGGCATGGTGCCTTATGCATAAACCAAAGCCATCGTTCTACAGAAACATGGCTATCCCCTAAAACCCTGAGCAAATATTGCCATTCAGGGTACTCCATTTTTAGGAGAGATAGGTCAAAGAGAGGAGGAGGTGGGGTGTTATTTTATATCAGACACCTTACAATTTACAATGTTAAATTGCCCATCAAGTCGCACCTCTTTTGAAACTCTAGTTGGCAAAATCTGCCTCCCTTTTTAAGCCCAATCTGCTTGCTGGATTCTACCGCCCCCCCCCTAAAGCCCTCTACAATCCTTGACTGATATCACCAGTTTCTGGCCTCCATTTCCTCTCTGAGATGAGAAGGGTGAGTGCTAGTTCTAGGAGATTTCAACTTCAATTGGCTTGACCCCTAAAAACCACCAAATCCAGATACAACTCAAGTCACTTAACCTATCACAACTCATTCCCAACCCAAACCGGATTAAACCTGAAATCGCATTAACCATTCTGCTAGACTGGATTCTCTCCTCAAACCCTTGCAGAACAAATCCTCTAGCATCTTTCCTGATATTTCAGTGACACCATGCAAAGTGTACTGTGTAAGGAAATTAAACACCCATTCAAGCCCCTAAAGTTTTCACTGCACTAGACATTTAAAAACTTTAAACCACAACAGTTTCTGGATGGACCTTACAACTGCCCATGGAACAGAACGATTTAATTCCCGATCCCGATTATGCGCGCGACTATTTCCAATCCGAGTTTTTAAAACTCTGCGATACCCATGCTCCATACGCAAAAAAGGGTACGGGGGGCCCACCTTCCATGGGTTACACCTGACCTTATAGCACTCTACCAGTTACAGGGATGCCTTGTGGAAAAGCTACAAAGTAACTGGCACTACCAAGGATCTCAATCCACTACAGATGCATGCGGAACATGGCACAAGGCAAACAAGGCATGCAAAAGCAAATATTACTCTGACAATCTCCCACCAAAAACATCAAACCCAGCAACTTCGGAAGGTTATAACAATATATGTCCAGCCTCCTAACCATCAACAACCAAGTAAATCATAAGGGGGATATTACTCTGACAAACCCCACTGACATTGCAAATGCATTCAATGATACTTTGTGGGGTGTAGGCCACAACTTATTAGCGAACGCAGCACAAACCCAAACATGAATCTCATCCTGGGAGTATCCCATACAGTCCCACCCCCTCACAACACTGCCCACAATTTCAATTTAGCCCAGAATCTAAGAGGAGATGTAAACAGCGCTCCTCAAACTAAAACTAAGCAGCCCATGTGGACCCGACTTACTACAATCTAGGTTCTACGACTTGGTGCCCCAGCCATTGCCAAACCAATGCGTCCATAGTCAACTCTATCCTGTCTGCAGGCCAATATCCCTAAGACCTGGAAAACTGCCAGAGTTGTCACAATTTCAAAAGTGAGGACAAAAACACGTCTCAAACTACAGGCCAATCTAATATCTCCCATTCTATCCAAAGTAATGGAAAAAAATGTGTCCACTCCCATTAAGCGATTTCTACACCAAGACAAATTTCCCTAGCCATTACCAGTTTGGGTTTCGTCCCACAATACTCCACCGTAATACCTTGCAAAAAGTTTGCAATGAATCCAGTGTGGAATGGAACGGGGACAAACTCACTGGTGCCAGTATTCCTAGATTTTGCAAAGGTTTTTGACACAGTGATCATGCTATCCTTGACTAACCAAACTCCAGAGCTTGGATAGGGAAACATGCTTAAAACTGGTTTCAGTCCACCTATCAGGAAGATCCCAACAGTGTTCCATCTCAGGCTCTAACTCCAACCCCTGGATCTACACTGGTGTCCCGCAAGGCTTGTTCTGGGGCCTGCTCTTCTCAGTGTCATTAATGATCTCCCACAGCTTGTAAGGAAGCCTCAATACACATGTATGCAGATTGACACAATCCTATATGCACAACAGACCATAGCCTCCTGACCTACAACACATCTTCAGTCTGACTTTTTGAGATCGAAAACTGGATTTCCCCAAAAAAAACTGTTTTAAAACACTGACAAGATTCTTGTACAATGATATTTGGGACCAAGACTAAATTTGGAAAGATTCCAGTGACTGGTCCTGCTTAGAACCAATGCTAACACACACCCTACAAACCGTCACTAGTTTTAATATTACCTGGGGCTTATGGTTTGACTCCCACTTAACATTCGGGATGCACATTGAGACCCTGACAAACCAGACCTATGCCAAACTAGGGGTACTTTACAGGAACAAATCCTCCCTAAGTCTCCTGGTCAGAAAAGCATATAGCACAGCCGATGCTAATGCAATATTGACTATGGAGACAATAGTATAGGCTCGGCTCCTCAAAACCACCTAGCAAAACTTGACACCCTCTACAATTCAATTTGTCGTTTGTTCTCCAATGCAAATATAACACACATCACGCGAAATGCTCAAAGAACTAGATTGGTCATCACTAGAGTCTAGGCGCAAAGTTCACCTTCCTGTCTCACCTTAAATATTTCTGGGCAAGCTACCCAGCTACCTGAACAAGCTCCTCATTCCTACCACAAAACATCACATCACTGAGATCAGACTCCAAAAGACTGTCATTGTCCCAAGGTCAACAAAAGTATCGGACGTTCCTCTTCTCCTTCCGTGCACCCAAAACTGGAACAACCTACCAGAGACTCTCATATCCACCACCAGCTTAAGTTCTTTCAAAATCTAAGGCTGTCTCACACTTTAATCTGGTCTGTAACTGTTCATACGCTCATAATATATATTTTCTTTAACGGTGCACGCAATGTCTTGTATATAATGTATACCTTGTTCATTTATGTAACTGTACTGTAACATGTATTATTTGTTTTACTTCTGCGACCAGGATATACTTGAAAACGAGAGGGTAAACTCTTCAATGTATTACTTCCTGGTAAAATATTTTATAAATAAATAATAAATAAAATAATTGATTTAAATGGGAGAGTGAAACGCACGTGATTTTCTTTAACTTATAGCGGAGAATTCCTGCATTATAGTTAATAGGGGATTTAACTGATTTTGGTATCTCGGGTTCTGGGGGGTCATGGAAGGCTGATAATTTGGCCACAATGGCATGAGGACTGGCAAATTTCAGCCCGCTCAGACCCAAGAATGGATTTTTAATATGTGTGTAGATATTAAAGAATATACTGTTTTGCAAGGCTGTTATAAAAGTCCGGGAAAGTTACTGGCTCTGCTTTATGTTACTGTTCAGGAGGGGAACCCTTGTCTACAACAGCCCCCACTGATCAAAGACTTGGACCACTCTGATTGGACAATAGGGGCAGAGAAAACACAGAGGCTGAGTGGTTGTAAGTGCCATAATTCACACTTGCAGACAAAAGGGTTTCCTGACCGATACAGTCTGGTAAACTTTCAGGCGCCCATTGTTTAGGGTATGGGCTGAAACTCCATATAAACGAGTGTAGGCCTATACCCAGTGTCTTTTCGTGATTGTCTTCATTTATATCCTGTATTGCTGAATGAATTGCAAATCCTGTGTACCTTTGCTTCATTACCCAACCCCCGAAGTAAGTGCTATATTTTGACTGTATATGTATTCTTCTGTGTTACCTATTTAGGAATAAACTACTTTATTATAATAAGTCGTGTCAATTCAACCCAGATATTTGGTGTGTACTGTATATTATAACCTATCACATAACTACGTGACATTAACCAATTCCACAAGGCCTCAAACAACAACCATGGGCAACTATCCCCTTTCACCTACCACTTTACCATCAACGGTTAAGTGCAAAAGTTACAAATAGCCAAAGATGGCTAATAGCGCTTTGCCATTCAAACAAATAATACAGGATGAAAAAAAATGACATACCAATAAAAAAAATACATTACTATAAAAAAAACTAGCGATTAATCCATTGATTCACTGAGGTCATCTCTGCTCAATGAGGCATAGATAGCCACATGGCAACCATGGGCACTTTACTACCACACCCACTCTACCCCCAACATCGCCTCCCTCCCCAAAACATACATTAATGAGCAAAAGCCCTACAGTATTATCCAGATCTGGATTTTAGAAGCGCATTTGTCCATTAAAAATAAAACCATTAGTCAGCCACATATAGTAAATATGGCTAATATGGCTTTTGCTCATTTGTGTTGAAACTAAATGAAAAATTTACACAATTAAATAAAAAATGACATTTCAATACATTAAATAAAATAGTAGTCTATTGCCACTAAACCTTTGGCCACCCCTCTACCACTTCAAATTGGGTAGTGGCAGTCATAGCCCCTTCATTACCATAGCAGTTAGCCGCTAAGGTAATGTCACCTTTTATTTTAATTTAAATAAAATATATTGAAGTAGAGAGTTCTGGACTTGAACACATTCATTTCAGGTCCTGAGGTACAGAGCAGGCCTGAGTATAGGGTGCCAGCAAAAGTAACTCCTGCAAGTCACGGTCACGAACGGGACATTTAAAACTTGCTGGCACTCCTACGAATGTAACTCAGGAAGCAGGGGGTCCCTGGACCGAAATTAAATGGTTCAGTTCTGGAGATCCCCTGCGTCAATAATATGTAATTTAATTTAAATAAAAACAGGGGCGATCACCTGTAAGAGCTGGCAAGGAGATGTAGCTCTCTCTGTGCAGCTCTTTGGTGCCTATCCAAGTGCTATGATAAGTGCGTTTAGTGGGCTAAGCCTTTATGTGTGATACGTGCCTGATCTGCTATTCACAAAAGTAGTTAAAAAATGTAGTGTTCCAGTTTTGGGGTGCACGGAAGGAGAAGGAGGAACGTCCGGATACTTTGTTGAGCCTTGGGACAATGAACAGTCTTTTGGAGTCTGATCTCAGGTGATAGGTGATGTTTGTGGTAGGAATGAGGAGCTTGTTCAGGTAGCTGGGTAGCTTGCCCAGAAAGTATTTGAGGGTGAGACAGGAAAGGTGAACTTTGCGCCTAGACTCTAGTGATGACCAATCTAGTTCTTTGAGCATTTCGCAGTGATGTGTGTTCTATGTCTCCATAGTCAATAATTGGCATTAGCATCTGCTGTGCGATATGCTTTCTGACCAGGAGACTTAGGGAGGATTTGTTCCTGTAAAGTACCCCTAGTTTGGCATAGGTCTTGGTTGTCAGGGTCTCAATGTGCATCCCGAATGTTAAGTGGGAGTCAAACCATAAGCCCAGGTATTTAAAACTAGTGACAGGTGTTAGGGTGGTGTTAGCATTGGTTCTAAGCAGGAGCTCAGTCACTGGAATCTTTACAAATTTAGTCTTGGTCCCAAATATCATTGTTACAGTCTTGTCAGTGTTTAAAAACAAGGAGCACCAACATTCAGTTAGATAGTGCAAGGCTTTTGAGTAGTCCAGGGTGTATGGTGATGTTGGGTTGTGGGGCAGGATGGAGAGTTTGTAGTGTATAGAGGGGTAGTAACATCTCCATGAGGCCAGGAGAAAGAAAAAGTTAAAATACATAGCAGGTTCATGATGCCAGAGGTACACTGGCGACACACTTTATTCGAGCTCGGCTAGTCCCCACGAATTCGGGTATACCCGGGTTGTATTGAGGTTGTGAATGTTTCTGTGCCCGAGTGCATTGGGTTATTTTCCAGGCAGGGATTGAAGCATTTTATTCCCGCTGGCTGCAATACTGCACAGTATATATATATATATACTGCATTACAATTCATGAATTTATGCCATCTGGTAGACACGCGAAGCATTGCAGCCTATTAAATCCTAATCATTATCATTTAACAGATCAGCCGCCCGTCAGCCAGGCATGAACCCAGGCTGGGAAGGCAAACGCAACGGGGCTTGTCAGAGGTGAGGAGCGGCGTATTTCAGGTATCTGCCAGGTACATATTGGGTATTTGCTCGAATAAAGTGTGTCGGTGCAGTAGGCAGTGCTGCAAGGTGCTGTTGTGAGCAGAGTGATTGTGAGCAGACTAACAGCAGGTGTGTGCCTGTACCTTGTCAAATGTTTAGCTGTATTGCAATGCTAGTCAGTTCAGGGTTGCAGTGTATTGTGCAGTCAGTTTTGGGAGAGACTGCAGTAAATAAGTTGTAAAGGGGTGGGGGGTTGAAATAGGCAGGTTAGCAAGCATGGGATCATAGTGTGATCTGAATAGCTTACCATTTGTTGTCTTGAGTTAAAGAGTTTGCAGAAAGAAGCAGTCCCCAGTCACCTCTAGTCAAACTGTAGTCTAACTGTGTTTATCACTTAAAAACCTCACTTTAAATGCCTCACTGTCTAATGCCTAATGCAGTTCAAATGGGCTCCGCCACTATAGACTTTCCATGGAGCAACTCCGCCATTGAAGTCAATGGGAAAACCTTATTTTTCACATTTACCCATACTCTGGCTGGTTGATCGGAGAGGGCTGGAAATTGCCGTGCAGTCATGCCGGAGCAGTGACTACATGCTACCAAAATCCCAGCCCTCTGTGACTCACAGAACCGGCGATATGGGTTTTAACTTTACACACTTTCGGACTTAGCCGTTTGAAAGCCACGCTGCCTTCCTCCATTAGAATCAATATGGCCGGCGCCTCCAAAGGAAATGCATGGGCCGGCACCGCCCTAGGATTCAATGGGACCTCCGCTACCATTGAAGTTAATGGGAAACACATACTTTTTCACAGCTAACCCTACTCCGTTCGGTTGAGGGGAGAGGGCTGGAAATTGCCATGCAGTCATGCCGGAGCAGTGACGACATCCTTGTCAAATCCCAATGCTTGGGTCCCCACGGAACCAGAGTTATGGGTTTTCAGTTTAACTAAGCAGCGGTAAATTGCATTCGCCAGGGTTTGAATTCGCCATGTTTTTGGCGTGTTAACTTCGCTGTATGCAGGAAGGGCTGAATGCCTGGCGAATGAATGCGCCACCACCATTTGAAATAAAACCTGTGGCGAGACAGGCTGTCTGGCAAGAAGCTGCCGAGAAGCCCTCCTCTGCCGAGATGTGTCTGCCGCAGAGAGAGATCCGCCGCTCTCTGCGCAAACATCGGCACATTAAAAAATCTTTAAAATCCAATGTTGCTCATAGTGTACATGTGCAGGAGGTGTCCGGAGCTGAACCGCATTGGTTTCAGGTCCGGGGACCCCCTGCTTCCCGAGATACAGGCCCCTTTATGAGGTGCCGGTGTCCCTCTGCCTTTAAATGTCCCGATCACATGACCGCGGAATGTAAACCAAGCAGAGGGATACCGGCACCCCATAAAGGGGCCTGTATCTCAGGAAGCAGGGGGTCCCCAGACCTAAAACCAAAGCGGTTCAGCTCTGGAGACCCTCTGCACATCTACACTATGAATAAAACACACATATCAATAAACACTCATTCCTTACCTTTGTAGCTATGTGCTATGGTAACGAAGCAGCATGAATGTATTTTTAATAATAGTGTACAGTGAGCAGAGGGTCCCCTGAGCTGAACCGCATTGCTTTGTGCAGCAGGGACCCCCTGCTTCCCGAGTTACAGGCCCCGGTATGTGTCATCGGGTGGCAGTGTTGCCGCCATCTTTATAGCGTACCATACGCGACGTGCCCACTATAAATATGGCGACGACACTGTCACCGATGCCCCAAACCGGGGCCTGTAACTCGGGAAAGCCCCCGAACAATATTATTAAAATACATTAATGCTGCTTCATTACCATAGCGGATAGCCGCAATGGCAAGGAAGGGTTTAAGGCCTAATAGCATGTTTATTGGGGACAATTGCCCCCTATAAACATTGCAATAAACAACATACAACCCCTGTGTATTTAAAATACATAAAGAACAATCAATACATTAAATACATATAGTACTCACCCATGTCCGGCTGACACCATGAAGGCCATCCTCATCTTCATCACCGTCCATGCCCCCTCCGATGCTTCAAAACATGAACAAGAATGAAAGCAGCCAATGTAATGTCCCCTAACCCCTTAATCACCATAGCGGTTATTAACCGCTACAGTCATTAAGGGGTTAACCCACCCTCACCCACCACTCGGGAGGCCTACATACCCTCCCCCACTAACCTCCCACCCCGTGAGGCCTAACCACCCTCACCCACTACCCAGCAGGAAGGCCTACCCACATACCCTTGGGGCCAATACCCCCTTCCCCCTCCCCCAGTACCCACAATAAAAACAATACACAGCCCCACAATAAGCATCATTGTCACGAGAGCTTGCGACAGGCTGTAATTGTACACCAAAAACTATATATATAAATATATATATATACCTGGGTTTGAACTGGGACGAGACTTAAGATATAATAAAGTGATTTTATTCCTTGATAAAGGTGAACACAGCAAATATGTACAAATAACAGGCAAAATATAGACACTTACTTAAAAGATGAAAATAATGAAAACAGTCCCAGCTGGACTGGCAGTTTCATGCAGCAATCAGCCCAAGACATTGCATGGCATTTCTTCTCAGCAATCAGGAAATCATTCAGCAAACGAAGACAAAGGATATATGGGTGGACAGCAGTTTATAAACCGTTTGTCCCTCTATCTGTCACCTTAGGTGCCGAGACGGCTACCAAATGTCCCTTGGAAGCTTTTGAAGCTCATTTTGGGACTTCCAGCTTGGGGTAGCCCCCCCCATCAACAAACCCTTTGAAGCAGGGTGGACAGTGTGAAGAGTTCCACTTCCTCTGGTTAATTCCTTTTGTCCGTTGGGCCAAGCATAAGCAATTAGCCCAATAGTCTTTGATGATCAGGTTTGTAAATTCTAGCCTTTCCTGCTCATCACCACAGGGGTTCCTCAGACTTAACCAAAAGTTCATATTTACTGCAAATCATTGCATAACTTCCGTTCCGTAATACACACAGTCAGGTGAGATATATTACTGTATTCTGGGACACCTGACGCTCGTAGAGAGACCCATCATTACATTGTAATATGAACATTAATAGAGATATTAATATCTGGCATTTCGTAACAGTTACATATTCAATGTTTAGACTTCCCAAGATCGGCTGCCCCCCGCCAATACACTTATGTAATTCTTAGCCGGTTCAGCCAAGGACATCTCATAGTATTCTTATATTTAATAAAGTTACTCACTTTTGATATCCTGTTGGGGGTAGACTAGCTGGCCTCCGCCTCTGTCTCGTTCGCTGAAAGGGCGGAACAGTTATGAGGGGGGCCCTTGGGGGGTACCCCGTTAACACCCGGGCCAAACCCTCCCTACCGCCACAAATCATTCTATTTATTAATACTAAGAAATGTTTTTTTTTAAAATTTGTACATGTTTATTTGTTTTTTTGTTACATGTTTTAATTTTTATTTTTTTGAAGTCATTTCTTGCGCCCCTGTATGTTGTATGTATGTCTAGATCGATATAAGGGTAAGAATTGTTTTGTTGGAAAAGCTTGTTTTGCATTATTTAAATGATTTTGGCTATGCTCCTCTGCATAAATGTGTGTGTAATGTGATTATAACAAATTAATAGATGTAATTTTTGGTCTTGTATTGTGTCCTTTGGTCATGGTGAGGCTTGTTTTGTATATAGTATTTTTTGGGTGTCTTATGTTTTCTCTGATGGTACCTTGTTCTTTTCATGATTGCAAAGTTAATTTGTTATTGGTATGAATGGAAGTCATTTTATCCCATTGGTTTTGTGGATGTGTTATGAATGCGTAATTGAGATTTGTTAATGGCCTGACTTTTGCTATGGATTTTAAGTAGATACTTGTTTAGATTAATTTCTTTTTTTAATTTTCTACTATTTTAAAAAATTTACCAGGAAGTATAATCTTGAGAGTTAACCTCTCGTTTTCAATTATGTCCTGGGCACAGAGTAAAACAAAAATACATGGTTACAAGTCACGTTTACATAAATGAAACAAGGTATACATTATAATATACACGAGCGATTGACCATGCCACAGTTAGAATAAACTTATTTATGGCAGTAAGAAAAATGAAGGAAACCTTCCAGACCAAGAAATTAAAAAGTGTGAGACAATCCTAAGAGACTTTGAAAGAACATTTAAGAGGCTGAAGGTGGTGGATATATGATAGTCTCTGGTAGGTTTTGAANGTTCCAGTTTTGGGGTGCACGGAAGGAGAAGGAGGAACGTCCGGATATTTTGTTGAGCCTTGGGACCATTAAGAGTCTTTTGGAGTCTGATCTCAGGTGATAGGTGCTGTATGTGGTAGGGGTGAGGAGCTTGTTCAGGTAGCTGGGTAGGTTGCCCAGAAAGTATTTGAGGGTGAGACAGGAGAGGTGAACTTTGCACCTAGACTCTAGTGATGACCAATCTAGTTCTTTGAGCATTTCGCAGTGATGTGTGTTATAGTTGCATTGGAGAACAAAACGACAAATTGAATTGTAGAGGGTGTCAAGTTTGCTAAGGTGGGTTTGAGGAGCTGATCCATATACTATGTCACCATAGTCAATAATTGGCATTAGCATCTGCTGTGCAATACGCTTTCTGACCAGGAGACTTAGGGAGGATTTGTTCCTGTAAAGTACCCCTAGTTTGGCATAGGTCTTGGTTGTCAGGGTATCAATGTGCATCCCGAATGTTAAGTGGGAGTCAAACCATAAGCCCAGGTATTTAAAACTAGTGACAGGTGTTAGGGTGGTGTGAGCGTTGGTTCTAATCAGGAGCTCAGTCACTGGAATCTTTACAAATTTAGTCTTGGTCCGAAATATCATTGTTACAGTCTTGTCAGTGTTTAAAAACAGTTTGTTTTGGGAAATCCAGTTTTCGAGTCTCAAAAAGTCAGACTGAATTATGGTATTTTGTTTGGAATATTGTATTGCTAACATTGATTTGAAGAGTGTACATGGTGCATAGATTGTATGCATCATGTATACAATGTAAATGCAATGTTTTGCTTGGCATTTGATGCTTTAGATTGGAAGATGACAATTGATTTGTTTAGGAAATAGGATTTTATGTGACTGTGGATGATATGGAGAAGTGGTATTTGTATTAGAGCATGTTTTTGTTAACCCTTACACATTTATTTATATATTGGTTCATCGTGTGTGTATATATATATAGAGAGAGTTGCATGATGAAGCCACCGTATAAATGAATGGGTGAAGGGTGGGTATCAGGCAAGGTTGGCTTAACCCCTTAATTACCTTTGCGGTTATTATCCGATACGGTGATTAAGGGGTTAATTGTTCGCAGAATGTAATTGCTATGTATTGGCTATGTATTTTGTTGGCAACGGAGGACAAGGATGTTGCTGGCGAGGGGGCTTCTTATTGATGAGGTCAGTAGAACTTTATTTATGTAATTATGCTAGTTAATGTGTTTAATAATGGTCAGATAATCTATTCTGAAGACTAAACCAAGTGGGAGCAGAAAGGAAGGAGCAGATAAGATAATAGTACAGGCTGAAAAAAAACTTAAATGCATGCTTGCTAATGTAAGAAGCCTGACAGATAAAATGGGGGAGCTTGAATTAATAGCTACAAGGGAGCAGTATATAGGCATAGGCATTACTGAAACATGGTGGGATGAAACTCATGAGTGGACAGTTAATTTAGAGGGTTATTCTCTTTTTCGGAATGATCGAACAAATAGAATGGGAGGTGGAGTATGTCTATATGTTAAACCGGATCTAAAACCTATTATAAGGGAGGATGTCTATGAAGGGAATGATGAAAATGTAGAGACTTTGTGGATAGAAATTAGCAGTGGAGGTATAAGTATAAAGAAAATGTTTGTGGGAATATGCTATAAACCACCAAATATCTGTGAGATTGAGGTAGCTAAAATACTTTTGCAAATGGAGAAGGCATCAAAACTGGGTCATGGTTGCATAATGGGGGATTTTAATTATCCAGACTTAGACTGGGGCAATGAGATTAGCGTTACAACAAAAGGAAACAGGTTTTTGCGGTTGCTTAAAGATAATTATATGACCCAAATTATTGAGTAACCAACCAGGAGAGGGGCAGTTCTGGATTTGGTCATATGAAACAATGTAGAAGTAATAACAAATATTCAAGTCCTGGAACATTTGGGTAACAGTGATCATAACATGGTCTCATTTGAAATAAATGATCAAAAAACAGATTACTTGGGTTCAACAAAGACTTTAAACTTTAGAAAGGCAGATTTTAATAAACTGAGGTCTAATCTAGTAGTAATACAATGGGATGATGTTTTTGCAGGGGAAAATGTAGAAGATAAATGGTCAGTCTTTAAAACATTGTTAGAAAAGCACACTTATGAGGGGCGTGCCGATGACGTCAACCAGAGCAGATGGGTGAAGGTAGAGCTCCGGAGACCCACTCAGATAAACACATAAAATAGACATTTTTCGTCCGGAAAAAATCCCCCAAAAACTCCCTCTTACCTCCCTAAGCATAAGGGATGTCAAGCAGGGGAAAAACCAGCCTGCCCAAGGGGCTGGGAGGTACTTTACCCCCGTGAAACAGCACACCGATACAGGGGGAAAAATACAAGATGGCGGATCACCGCCAGGAGCACGAGGCACACAAGGCCGAGCAGACCCTGCAAGCCCCGTTGAAACTCCCCCCCCGGACGGGGGAATTACGAAAGAGTTCCTCGAGGAACTACATGCCAAACTGCAGAGAACATTGCAAGCTGACCTCAAGTAAGCGGTCTCGGCAATCAAGCAGGACATTCAGGTCCTCCAGGAGCGCACCACGATGCTGGAGAACAGGCTCGAAGAGGCCCTGCAACACCAAACTGATGCGGATGAAGAAATCATCCAGCTAGGCCGAGAAATTCATTCCCTCCGCGACGGCCTGGAAGATCAAGAAAACCGGGATCGCCGCCAGAATCTACGGATCCGCGGCATCCCGGAAACGTTCCTACCCAGCCACCTGCGTGAATATCTGACAGATTTTTTCGTCTCCATATGTGCAGAACTAGAACAACGCGATATGGAGATTGGCAGAGCGCACAGAGCGCTAGGCCCACGATCCGATGACGCGAACCGACGGCGGGATGTAATCGTGCGGCTCCACAGTTACACCACTAAGGACAAGCTCATCTGACCATGCCGGGTGAGAGACAATATCATGTTCCGGGGAGAAACACTACAGGTCTACAATGACCTCTCGAAGTTAACGGTGGACCGTCGGAAGGAGATGCGCCCCCTCACACTGCTCCTCCGTGAGAAGGGCATAAAGTATAAGTGGGATTCCCCTTTAATCTGGTCATCAACCATAAAGGCAATTTCCTCTCTATACGATACCCCGAAGACATGGAACACCTAACGAAGGCCTTGGCCTGGCCCTGGATCCTCTTCGGACCGCCAAATCAGCCGGAAATCAACCCAGCGACAAGGAGGATCAGCCGATAAGAACTTCGGAAAGGATCGCGGAGAAGCGGCATCCCCGGGAGAAATTAGGTAACCGCTGCAATACTTACTCGTTCAGCCGCCTCGGGAGAGCCCCACCATCTGCTCCCAGAAGGTAAAATGGCGGCGCGAGGGGCCTTGCTTTTCCAGCATACGGACCTTCATGTCGGGCCTGCCCAGACATCGAGCATCTGGCTTCGGAGAGTCACTGGAATCACACCAGACCCTACTCCGCATTGAGCCTCTTGCCCCCTCCCCCCTCGGCTGAGGGAGGACTGACGCACTACCTGAGGCTGCAAGCAGAGGCAGACCCTGACTTTCCTGGGAATCGGCTCGATGTGTTACTGAACCTCAGGACAAATCATGATCCAGATCGCTGCACACCGCTGATGATCCCTAAGGACACGGCCTGTAATGTTAAAACATGTACACACCTTCTCAGTTAGTTTTACCCCTGTTACCCCAAGTTAAGTAACCCCCCCTGGTTGCGTGCAGAGCTGAACGTTGACATAGAGTTTATTTAGCTTTAGATAAAGACACCCCCTCACACTGCTGGACAATAACCTGATAGGAGACACGCGACGGGATCAGAAAACCAGAGACACACACAGTAGAAATGCTTTTTTTATTTCGTGTCATTTGGATGTTATTGTTGTACATATCCCATGCAAAGAATCATAACGTGTATTTAACGAGGTCTGAAAGATGTTAGAACTAATGATGCAAGCCCCCCTCTGGTCCCATCCCTCCCCAACCCACACCGCTCCCCGCCCCCCCCCCTCAAAGCCTTAAGGACCCTTGCGATATACCTAAGTTCACATAGGAAGCGCTGCTTCACCGCGGACATTACAGAACCCTCCAATCACTGTAACGATATCATTTGTAACCAACGCTGAACAAAATATAGAATGATTGATAAATAGCTCTGCCCCCCCCCATCTTCCCCATGCAACCTCCCCCATCCCTGGACCATCCCCACCCTCCTCCATCCTCCCCCCCTCCCACCGCATCATAGACTCACGTTGCCGGAATTAAGAAAATTCTGGAGAGATGTCCCCAGAGGAATTCGCACATGGGCCACAGGGACTCCTAACTGTCGCAAAAGTACAATATGCAATCATCTGTGTACATAAGATGTAAAATATGTGAAGATTGACACCTACCCATTTGTACAATGTACCCCGCTCTCCTTTCCACCCCCACCCCACCTCCTCCCTCCCTCCCCCCCCTATTCCATGGGGAATGATGGGAAGATCATGGGGGACATTGGGGGAAAGGTGGAACGATGGGAAGATCATGGGGGACGCTGGGGAAAATGGGGAACGATGGGAAGATAATGGGGACAATGGGGAAAATGGGGAACGATGGGAAGATCATGGGGGACACTGGGGAAAATGGGGAACGATGGGAAGATCATGGG